>JAQFXM010002694.1:0-23458 GCA_034693345.1 Entomobrya multifasciata
ACGTGTCTTCACATGTCTCTACATTACATGTCATGCTTCATCTTCGTCTTTTCTTCATGTCTTGACATGACTTGTTAATGACTATGACATAGAATAAAGTACGGAAAGTATTATAGCGAGGTGATAATTGAAATTGTGCTGTTTTGAAGGGTTGCCTATAAATCGAGGAAATTTGAAACATACTTATTTTGAAATAAAGATAAAATTATGTTGTTTTTGCACGTGCACAACTGTAACCACTGATATTTTACAAAGAAGTATTGTATTGTGACTAGAGGATTAATGGCATTCATGCCTTTGGACAGGTTCGTAAACTATTTTAAAGTTATAGCTTTGCCAGTCCTGTCATCACTAATGATCTAAAAAAATATCTGGGTGACTCATTCAATGTTTTTGCTAAATGTTGTCATCTCTAACTTTTAATAATATTCCCAAAATCAGATATTTGACAGTTAAAAGGAATCCCACAGGCTTTTCCAAAGATATAAGAATTATTACTAAACATGAAAACATTTCAAAACTCGGCAAATCGATATCAAAAAATTTCCGGTACATTATATTGTAGAAATTATCAGATATCAATCTGCATGTGCTGTAGAATTCCGTAATTTAAATTTATAGGCATGTTTACAATCGATTCGAAAGGATTATTATCAGACTTACTTCCTTTCATGGAGCTATTAACCCCATCCAATTTTCGGTTGAACTTTAAATTGAATTGATTATGTATTATAGATTTTAGATTTCAGTTGTTCAAGTTTGATGAAGTAAGTAAGTTATCTACTTTCTAATTACTTTGCCCCTGATCCAATTGCATATGATAATGATATAATCGACTTAATCGAGTATGGATTAGTTCCAAATATTTAACTGTAGATTTATGATAAGCACTCTGTAGATGGAAGCATGTATTACCGCTGAAATTGTTTAGGATAGCCATAACATTCCATTACTGTAATTTAGCATGAGCTATCGATGTTCGAATTCCAAATTGTTCTAAACACATTGAATGTTTCTGACATTTTAAAAGTTCATGCATTATTTGTACACAACAAAACATACCAATTTGCGGGTAAATTACAATTCATGAAAACACCATTTTTATAGCAGTCGAAACAACCTCGTTCGTGCATTCATACATATTATTTTAAAATCTAATCTTTGAATAAAAATTTCCTAGCTACTGGAATTTCCCATGTACCATTTAACAATGGAATAAAATTGATTCAATGTTTCTTCCTTTTCGTGTTTCATAATGATTAATGATATGACGATTGTTTCTGGTACAATGAGGGGTAAAGAGAGACGTCGCGTCATAACAACACTACAATTACAATGTTTGTTAAGTATCATTAATAGAATCACGGAGAGTCAAAACAACTTGTAAATTAGCTGCGAGCTTTGCAATTGGCAATGCGGAAGTATGTACAGAAAGAAATCAGTGTAATTTCAGGTGTATTATAATTCCCCGTTCATTCGCTGTTGTTTATCTTCAAAGAAAACTACACGTCGCGTAGTAGTAGAAAGTAGTCCATCACAAATACGCCCTCTTGGAACTTTCGTCACAAAAATTGAAAACAAAACTATAAATCACATGCTGTAATTTTCGGTATTTTTTTTACATTTTATGTGTAATAAAAATTTTCTCTTCGTGTTAACCCCTTTTCAGTTGTTATTATGTGTCTGTCTGCATAGGTACATATTCATAAGAAACGGAATGTTTCATGCTTCCTTTTCAAATTTCTTTTATCTCACGTTCTAGCATTAAGCAACAAGATGAGATATGAAAGGAAATAGAGAATGCAATATCGAGAAGCCTTAACAGTGAGATTTCATTTTCGTTGTTGAGTTGTTTTGGCTACTTCAGTCATGTCAGTGCCTATTCTTTCTACTGGCATTTCATAGATAATGCCTTTAAAAAACGGTATCTTGAGATATGCACGCATAACAATTCATCTACGGATTTTGTGAACGTACATTTAATTTTCAGCTAAAGTGCTGTATATTCCCCTGTTTATTGCTCCAAGTATAAAAACATAACCTAACTCAATTTGTGTTAAACTCAAAGGATCTTGTGGAAAGCTTTTAAAGCTCTTTTTATGGCCAAGACCACAAGCTGGCTTTGTGAAATATTCACACACATGTGCAGAACACACACAAACTAGCATTATGATTTGCAATAGTATATGATCGGAAATTTTCCGTAAAAGCAACTGCATTTTACGATATGTAACAAATCTGTGCGAGCTAAATATTGCACAAGTCCCTACTTTGTACTTTGAATCAGACAGGATACATGAATACACGCTTGATTTTCATTTCCATATTCGATATTTGCACGGATTGGACAAATTTTAATATGGTCATTAGCTTATGTGTCTACTTAACGAGCTGTAAGAAACAAGTATTTTTACTCCGGATTTTAATACACATCCCGTTTTTCTGAGCATGATATCTTTGAGTTCAGTTCAGCCATATAAAAGATGAAAGCACTTCTCCGAAAGAACTCAAGTTTAAAGCCCTTTTTTACAATTTGGGTTTGCGGAATACACTTAGCTTGAAAGACAATAATGATCAATGATGCTGATGATGATGATCATAAAAATCTGTAGACAGGAACGAAAAGCTTGAATCATAAAAATAATTATTAAGTATGGAACAAAGAAATGAGTACAAGCAGGCTAGACAAAAAGCAGACATGTGTAGACTTCACGCTCGTCAAAATAAAAAGTCAAAATCTGTCCCTGTGCTTGTAAATAGGTACTTGTTGTTATTCTCCACGTAATTACTTTAGAATTTATTCTATCGTTGTAAGTGACGCACATAAACATTATTATGTGTGTACATAGTCATAGTACAGAGATTTGACATCTTGCTCATATTCCATGTAGCAGTTTCATTCAAAACAATTTTTTTCGAAAGTACGGTTTGTTTACAGGAACATGCTTGTTTAAAAGTACTTTTCTAGCATTGGCCATTGATATACCACACAAAGTAGTTATGGATGCGTTATTTTTTTCATGTGAACGTTAAATAAAATTTGACGTATGCGCACTTAAAAAAGTGAAGAAGAGAAATTTTATGCCACCTACCCCCTGCCTTTCGTCCGGTTCTTGGTTTTACCAGCCTTTAGAATACGGAAGGACATATACTGCTTGTATAGCTCAGGTTTTTAACCTTACCATTTTACCTTTAAATAGTATGATAAAGCACATTGTGCTGATTCATATATAAAGGAGAAGGCTAGCTGCTCGCTTAGGTAGTAAAATGTCCATGGTCCTCAGCTATTGATTTTAGTCGGTGTTTGACTATCCTTGAGGTTATAAGTACAACGAACGGTGAAACTAGCTGGTGCTTTGCGAATTTTTTTGGTGCTGAGCTACGAAAACCAATTTATTTTCTAATAGAAATTTGGTATACTTCGTTTGGTGTTATGCGATAAATAATTATTACGCCACGGCACACTATTCGCTTGTCACCCAAACTGAATGGAAGGAGTTGAGTGCTTTGTGTGATCGCTGGCTGGTGTATCAATTTATAGGATTTTTTTCTTCATCTGGAGTCGGTAAGGGGAATTCAATACTGTTACATTTGTTTTGATCATCTATACTAAATTGGTACTCTGGCACTGGCATTGACATCATGTTGATCTGGTTCCAGACAAGACAAGATGATGTGCGTGTTGTACACGTGATTTTATAAAGTAAATTATGCATACCTTACTAAACCAGCATCAAACATCATGAAAGCATATAGTATCAAAAAGACTAGCCATGAGTGTCAAGAATCAAGAGTTAGACCAAAAATCGATAGATTTTTCAATACATGTAGCATATTAACTGACCTTGATTCTGACGTACGGATCTAGATTGCCGGTTGGTTTCCGGTTTCATACTACGGATATCTATTAATAATCGTCTTGTTTATGAAATATGAAATACTAGACAGTTGAATATATAAACATACTTAGGGAGAAGGATGACCAATTTTAGAACACATATATTTGACATACATTCATACAATTTTCTTAATACAAGTACATTGACTTTAAGGCTTCTACACAGAAGTAGTTTAATCGATTGAAAATGTAAAATTCTTTGCTTATTATTCTTATGGGGTAAAGTCCTGCTTGTTAAAACGTTGGCCATCGGCAAAAAGAATCATCGATCAGTAAACTACATATTAAATACTTGTTTCTAGGTTCCATTTAAAACGATAGGATTTAAAAAAAAAGATTATCAATATACCCCATATCCAAAGTAATTAGTAAGTATTGTATAAAAAATTAAATATGCAAGAGTAAAAGTGAAAAGTATCTATAATAAAATTAAGGTTAAGTAACAGTGTAGCAACTACCTACACACTAAACGACCGGTACTAGGGGTATTACGAGGCAAGGCAACTACCTGAACAAAGTAATTGCCTTTATCCAACAATCCATGAAATTAAGTTTGTGATTCTTTTAAACTTTTAAAAATGCAAAAGGCTTAATTTATTAAATTAAAACAATTTTTGGTCCTTTGAAGTGTATGGAAGGAAAGCCAAAAGATATGTATTATTTATGCATATCTATCCGTATTATTATTTTGACTTTTTTATCCTTAATGCCAATGACCGGACCTGAATAAAACTTAAGTAAAAAAGCCTTTTAACTACGTCGTTTTGCTCCTGAACAATGTTTTTCCATAATTACTTGTAAATTCTAAAAGATAAGAAAACCATGGCGTGGTTTTTGACACTTCTTTTTAAGTACTGTTGCATGCTGGGTTGATTTTTTCTGACAGAATACATGATCACATAAATATTAAATATGTAAATGAAGTGATGGTGGTAGCAAACAAGAAAATAAGTGGGTAGATGCTATGATGTTTTAAATGTAGGATTTGTAAACAACATTAACATGCTATATGGTTTAGAAGCTTCCATCATTCAATCATTCTTAATTATTGAATTACTTATCTTTAATTTTTACAGGTTATTAAAGTCTGCCGAGTGAACGTTTTTGGGCGATGACCTGAAGACCGCGAACATCATACTTCCAGTCCATACAATCATTTTAAATATCCTTGTTGACCAAGTCGAAATCTACCACTAAAAAAGTTTAGTCGATATTTAGCTTTCAAACAGAAACATTGTAATTCAGTAAGCAGTGACACATACCCATCCGACTTTGTAAGGACAAAAGAATTTACCTTGAAACAATTTAAAACACTTCATATTTTGTTTTCTTCTGTGGTTTAAAAATTTGTGATAAAAGACATTTAAAGTTACGCGTGCTGTGGTGTCTAGTACAGAAAAATAAGTGTAAATACCTTTCCCGTACAAAAAATTCAATCGCCTGAAAACCAAAAAAGTTTGATCTCATTCCTGACTTCCAATTACCAAATGGACGATAAAAAAATTACATCCACAACAGGACGTACTACATTGAACAGCGCAGTTAGTTTTTAATGAATTACATTCCATTCGCATGTGATTATGGAGGATAGAAGTTGCAACAACTTTGATTACGGAAACCGCGAAGAATTTCAATCAGGTATTCATTAAATTCTTTGTAAATTCTTAAATATTAATTTACAACATTAAAATGCAGGATACACAAAGTGAAAGCATCAAACAAGGAAAAACTCAAATTGCCCCAAATACTTTCTCATTCTGCTTATATATTTACCATTCTCATTCACTCTGGTTGTTTAGATGGTCACTATACCATTGCGCAAGAAAAGTATAAATATAAAATTAGTAGGAAGCGTGCCTGGTGCTTGCTACCTACTCACTCACGTTTCACGTACCCAATAACCCGTTTTCTCTACACGCAACTGAACTGAAGTATCCCACCTTTTATAGCGTTCACTTTAAATAGCACAGAAACATGTCATCAAAAATTAATGCCTTCCGCTTTTGACAAGCTCCGAAAGTATAAAGTAGGATTATTATGCCATGCCAAATGCTACTACTTGTTGTTTGCTTTCTCACTTTCGTAACCTGCTAAAATTCCATCATGCTTACCTTGTATTTAAATTTGACATTGAATATTTCCGTAGGCGTTTTACGAAAAGGTACATCAACAGGAGATGATTCTGGTTATGTCGGTTCCCCCGCTCCTGTAGAAATGTATCCATCCAGTAACAAAGGCTTCTATCGTCAAATGAGCTCTAAAGGGAGTAGTAGCAACATGAACATTACGGCTGTGGAGGACAACAACAAGCAGCATCAACTTTGTGATGCCTTTTTTACAACTCCCGTTTTATGTCATTTCTGTAAGTGCACTATTTATACCCGCCTTTCAGACAAACCCATTCTTCCTATAACCCAATTACTTTGCTACAAAATTTAAGCTTCTTAGATAACCAGAGCTAAAATTAATCAGCAAAAGGATTCCTCTCTGAGCTTGTTCACTTTTATGTACTTGCCAATTTAACTTTATTGATACTTTCTAGGTCGTGATTATATTTGGGGAGGTGGAAATGTAGGATTAAAGTGTGGAGGTAAGAAAATTTGCCAATTTTATATAACTCATCCTAATCGTATGATTGACATCGACAGTAACGGGGAAATGACATTGACAGTAACGATTTTTCTCATGCATATTTTAGATTGTCAGAAATGCTTTCACACTGACTGTCTCTCAGCATATAAAACTCTACCCTCACGATCAAGCTTGTCATCTCCTCTGGGGGCACACAGTCAAAGAAGTTTGTCCAGAGATTCCCCCGATTATGAAATACGAACTCCCGATGTCGAACAGATTGAAAAGTGTGATTATTACAAGTCAGAGCCCTTTCCTAAATCACAAATTAATATCGTAAGGAATTCAATGTCATTTGATTTGATGTATTGTAGTTTAGTTTCCGGTTTTTTTGTACCTTTTAAGGTGTTCATGAAGGAATGTATTTTTAATGAATTTTTCAGCCAGTCAAGGAGTGGACTCCAAGACTAGTTACGGAGTGGCTTGCAGCAGTTAACTTGTGGGACGTGGCAGAAGTGTTTCTCAATCGGGAAATTTCAGGGGAACAACTTTTGAACATTAACGAACAAAAACTTGAGGTGAGGTCGTAATTTTCATTTGTTGCTTTTTTGTTTCATTGAAATAATAATAATATATCCGACATCAATCATTTTAGACTTAAGACTATCATTGATAAAATTCAACAAAAGCAGGCGCCAAGTTGGTCAATATCCGTAGACTGTCATATCGCTTCCATGAAAAAATATCTATTGCGCAGTTTGTAATTTCGTTGTTTTGGTATGGTGATGATAAAAGAAGTTTAGTCACTTTCCAGGCTCCTTAGCTAGGGTTGGCATATATGCGTTTTTCATGTATTCAAATTAGAACGAGCATAAAAAGATAACGCTGGCGACAGCAGTTTTAGTTAGAACACCTTCTTGGTCTGGTTGAGTTCCGGTATTATAGTCATACTTATACTTCTTCAGCACATAGCACATACATCAAGAAAAAAAGACGCATGCAAGTATACACATGAAAATTCAACAAAATCCTATTTTTTGTAGAAAAAAAAGATAAGCATTCCTAAAAGTATTATCGTAAATCTTATGCAAAAGAGAAAGTATGAAACTCTGCGTCTGAACAATATATTCACTCACATCACATCCCAAGATAAAAATCAGTTTGGATCTTTTCAATCTGACTCATGCTTACTGAGTTATGTAAATTGCAATAGTTTGCTCTACTTTTTTCTAGTGACAAACTAATTCTTATGTACGTCAATTATTCTGACCAGAATTACAAAATGTATTGTACATATTATACATAACAAAGCTGAAAATGGGTTTCGGTTTCTCGCTATGGAACTGATTACTACCATACGCTGATTGGAAACCACTATTATTGGTATCGATTATTGATGAAAGGTAGTTTATATATATGGCATACCAGAAGAATTATGTAGCAGGCAATTATCGAATTGAGTTTAATTTTAAATTTTTAATTAAAATGGTTATCGTTGTACTCCTACTTTGTTAACAATGGATATTCGTTATATATTATATACCCACCAATTATAGTCCGTTATCAATTTTCGAGGTTTTTTTTCTTTTACAATCATACTTATCGTCGTACTAGATCCAGGCAGTAGTCTTCTATGCCGCTGGCAGCACATCATTATCCCGATGATCCGATGCTATCCTTATCTTTAAAAATCTTCTGAAAGGAAAACCATTTGCATTATAAAAGAGCTCAGTCTGCACTGCATGGACATTAGTTTGTCAGTAGTCAAATCAAGATTGAAAATGTGCCTTCTCTGTTCAGTGTAAGCTTTCATTTCCATAATGCTTACAAATTGTAAAACTTACAATTAGATAAATTAAATGAATACAGTCTGAAGCTGAAGTCATATATCATCACCTGCATCATCCTATGACATTTTAGTCTGTTTTGGGAGCTTGACAAGAAACGTCATTTAATGTATTGTTTGTGACAACGTTCAATTTTTTTTAAAACCTTTTCAATTTCTAAACAAAGAAAAGGTCACTTCTTAGAAAATTTCATATGAAACTTGAACTAAAAAATTACGTCAACGTCACTCGTCACTCTTTTCCCAATTTCTTTGTTCACTGCTCCGCACTGTGTGTGACTTCTTCCTTCACCTCACCAACTCACCATCATCCTACATCCTAAAAAAGAATTGAATGCTGGTGAAATGTGCATTGTGCATTGCATAACGTTGTTGCACATTTTGCTTGGTATTTTTTGTACACGTGTATAGTATAAAAAGCATTAAAAAAATACAGCTAGTTTTTACAAGTTCTCTTTTTTTTTTGGACTTTGACTTTGTGAGCTAGCTTGGTGACATGTGAACGTGAAGACTGATGTGAAGACTGTGATTTTTTGCAATATAAAAAACGTTCTTCTTAGATAATGGGCTTGACTATGTCGTCGGCTCTGTTTCAATTCGTTCTGCTTTGGTGAAAATTTTAGTCTTGTGTTCGTGTTCAAGGCTTTTGTTCACATGCTGGTTTGGCTGAGCAGGGAACGAAGCACTTTTTTCTGTGATTGAAATTGAAATTGAAGCACTGCACTCTGCACTGTGCATTGCTGGCTTGTTGAGAAGTGTGAAGAGTGAAGTCAATTTAGTTTGACCCCGTGTGGATTTGCCCTCAGATGTCCTTTTAGTGAAATTTGACAGTTTGAGTGTTTTGAAGACATTTTTTGTTTAAAATTGTATTTGTTTTTATTGAGAGGTCAACGAATTGGTATTTGTAGAAAAAAGGCTTTCAGTTTTGTTTTCTTATGAGAGGAATATCAGTTTTGTAAGTTAGAAAGGTAGGATTTCATATGATTGAGTTGGAAAAAAGATAATTAAAACGGAAGAAACGGATTCGGACAGGTGACAAAGATAAATACGTTAGGTAGGTGCAATGTAGTTAGAAGCTTTCTGGGGTCGGCATTACTGATCCCAGAGATTGAATCTTGGGTTGGTCCAAAGGTCCTCTTGAAGTGATTATTCAAAAGTGTTAAAGAATCTTGCTCTTGTGGTCTGAAGAAAGATTATATAAGATATGAAGATAATCATACAGTCAGTTAATTTTGTCTAATTGAGTTATCAAGAAGTAGAGTAACAATTTGAGTGTTAGGTACGTTAAGTAATTAAAATCAAGTTCACTTAAAGTGATTAGTAGCTTACCATAGTGTGATAGGGTATTATTATGGCACTCTTTTTTGGAGAAGAGGATCTCGAACTTAGTTTCGATACCGCTGATGAAGCGATGGATTATTTGGTGGTAAGCTTTCATTAGTGTGATTGGAAGAATGCTATGTTGTCCATGTTAGCTTAGGGACGTGATTATGTAGAGGGGTTGGATCTCGTAGGATTTGGATACTAATATTTGATGTCGTTTTGTTTTTTTCCAGAATTTGGGGATTTATGATGAGTTCCAGCAGCAGGCGATACTTAAATGTGTCGATGAGCTTCGCCAACAAGATCAGAATGGCACCGATAGTTTCAGGATTTTCGGAAATTACACTGCAAGGGAACATGAGTTTGTACGAATGACCTTCTCCACCTTAACAAGATGTGATTCATGTCAGAAATTCCTGAGGGGGCTGTTCCACCAAGGATTAATATGCCAACGTAAGTCAATCATTTTTTATCAACAGGTTGTACTCATGTGCTGTATCCATCCCCAATAGTTTGTTGATGTTAATACAAAGCCATTTTTAATTGATCTGTAGGATGTGGTTACGTGGCCCATCAAAAATGTCTCTCTCTGGGATTGCCGTTGTGTGATGCAGCATCTGAAGATTTTAGACCTCAACTGGGATATCTTCGTCATCGAGGTTAGAACGCAACTACTTGTGTATGATTTGGTGTGCATAAATTAATATGCATTGGAACGTAACTAATGATGCATTCATATTTGTTTATTTTCAGTATCTGGGAAAAATTTGAATTTGTCTTTCGACCCGTCCGTTGCACCTGCGCCTGCAATTTTGATGGCTCTCTGTGGAGAAGTTGAACGAAGACTTAGTACTGAATCAACCAAACTAGTACCTGAATTAGCCTCAATATTCGACTGTAACATTGCAACGTTAGCTCAAACAAAACCGGAATTGTGGGATCAGCTCGCGTCTTGCATGGCTTCAAATGTGAATCCTGCGGTGGCGTTATCCAGTGTTGTACGAGAGTGGAGATTGGTAGAAGTTGCATCAGCCATCAGACGATATTTCAGGGAGTTACCCGAGCCACTCATTCCTACCAGTTTGTACGATGAGTTCATGCGTGTTGGGAAGTTACAAATTGACTCCGACGCATTGTTGATGATGGATAAACTTATTGTTAATTCACTTCCTCCCCATCACTCTTGTTGTGTTCGATATTTTGGATCTCATTTGGCTAAAATATGCGAGCTCGCAGAGAAATGGGGCAATAATGGTAACGTTCATGTTGATGCTGAAAAAATCCTTAGTCACTTTTATGGGATGGTTGTCCTTCGTCCAAGCTGGGAGAACATTTTGTAAGTACATTTTTATGTTGTAAAGACTTCTTTTGTAAACGCGTTTTGCATAAAAGTGATTATCATTGGATGTGTATTTTGATTTACTTTTGTTTAGATCAATCCTGGACAACTTCAAAATTCACGTCAGAGTCGTGTCCCTTCTGATCGAATTTTACGGCGGACTGGGAAAAGAAAAGCGTTCCCGACGTAAGGGAAATTTGATCTCAGAAATCGACAGAGCCTCAGTGGAGTATGTAATGTCTCGTCACCAATCCAAGAGTAACAAAATGAATAAGACTGAACGGGAGCTTCAAGATGCTGAATGGTACTGGGAAGGTTTAACTCGGTAAGCTAAATTTTGTTCATGTATTCTCTCTTTGCAGTGTTCAGTGAACCAGAATTCTAACTAAAAATATCTTTTTCTTATTTAGAGAGGAAGTCGTGGAGAAACTTTGGGATTGTCCAGATGGAGCTTTCCTTGTTCGCGATGCTTCGACCAAAAATGGTGAATATACTTTGACGGTTTTATACGGACAAACACCCAAATTGTTGCGCATTTCTCAACGTAGCGGAAAGTAAGTAATCCTGACGAATTCATTTTGCTCGTTTTACTTGATGTTTTGGCTTGTAATGTAATTTACTAAACTCTATCTGTTTTGATAATTTGAAGGTATGGACTGACAGAGCCTTACAGCTTTCGTTCAGTGGTAGATCTAATAGAGTATTACCGTGAGCATTCTCTTGCTGAATACAACAACTCTTTGGATGTGAAACTCATGTACCCGATTTCTAAATTTGACAAAGTAAGTTCAACATATATTGGCATTGTGATTATGTATGTTATATGCTAACTTATTGTGACTAAACGTTGGTTCTTGCCTTTCTATTTCTTTAGGGAGATGAGGAGGAAGACAAAGATAAGCTTTTGGCAGTTTTGGGGGAAGTTAGTAGAGATTATTTGGTAAAATCCAGATATTTTGAACTACACTCGACTCTTCATGCGCAGACAGGAGATGAGATTCACTTGAAGGTACAGAGGCTGTATTTTTTGTAGAATTAATCATGTACAGGTAATTCTATGAGAGATTTAATAATGGTTTTAAAACATTTGTTTGTAGAAACAAGCCATGGATGCATTCGATTGTGCGATTGGCTTTTTCCGAGAGCAAATACAGGTGCACAAGCAATTGCAAGCGCAGAACTCAGGAGATACCAAGTCTTTGAAGGAGTAAGTGGTTCTAAACAATTATAATACTGAGACAAACATGTTTGAATTAAAAATTACAAGTTCGTTACTCATTTTATTTATTCATTTAGGCTGGAGGACAATTTCTCTTACTTGAGAAAGAAACTTAAGACAATGGAGGAAAGTAGGGAGCAGGTTGTTCAGAGTCTTTCTAAACAAACCGCGTATTGTCGGCTGGTCGAAACCGAGATCATCTCAATTAAACCGCAGCTTGCTCATTTGAGGAAACAGCGCTCCAAATTAGTAAAGTAAGTGAAAATTTAAATAAGTTTGCAAATCAAACCAAGAAATGATTTAATTTAAGAACGTGTTAATAATGAATGCAATTCTATTGTGTTGTTTAGGCGGATGGAGAAAATGGACTTGGATGATGAAACAGTCCTCTCTCCTGGAATAATCGATGTTTGGGATGATAACCTCTGGTACAAGTGTGACGCTTCGCGTCAAGAAGCACAATACATTTTGAAAGATCGTCCTGAAGGAACCTTCCTTGTTAGGTATGTATGCTTTCAATTGGTATTCTCACAAAGCTGATTCTTTATTTACTTTGTTTTTAACTTACGATTGCCATATTTCCTGTTCTGCAGAAAATCTAGCAAAGGCGAGTTGGCACTCAGCCTAACTTTAGCCGGAGGAGTTGTGGGACATTGCATAATCTACCAAGGAAGCGTTGGATTTGGATTCACCCGACAAACAACCTATTTCCCTTCAGCAAAAGCACTCATCTTATATTATTCATGCCATTCGCTGGAAGAATGCAACCCTCAACTGCGCACTTGTCTGAAGTACCCAGCATTTGCACTTACTTCTCATGGAATCAGTAGCAGCAACAGTAATGGGTACTACGCAATTAACGTGATGTCACCTTCATCATGATTTCATCTCTACAATTTCTAAACAAAGTGGCCAAAGAGGCAGCTCCAAAGGCAGATCTTATAATGTTAATATTAAGTAAATAATTAAGTATATAGTAATCTTTATAGTAATTTGTAAGCTCGATTTTTATTTCGTGATGTTTGAAAAGTTTTGCGTACGTTGTTTGCATGAGATCGTTGTTTTGTATTGTGTTAATCTAGCTTAGCCCTTAAAGGTTCAGCAAGGAAAAATAGTTAATATATATATTTCATCATTTTTACCAATGATTTATTTACATAAGTTTGTTCAAGTTTATAATTTCTGTGAAGTTTATCGCTCCACCTAGTCTACATTGAACTTCATGAAATTATAGCTACATAATAATATATCATATTTTGTTCCTCAACTTTCATTTTCCTATTTTGATTTACATTATCGTTGTTTAATCTCTAAGAATTGTTCACAAAAAATATCTACTCAATTTTAGTATTTTAAATCCTCAAACTTTAAATATTGTTATATTATTGGCGTTGACAGTAAAAATTAAAAATAAGTATACGTTATACTGCGAAATTATATCTTAGTAGTTTATTCGGCCGTTGCATTGATCCATCACTAATCATCATATTCATATTTCCGAAGCCAGTAGTTGTAAGGTTTCCTTCTGCATATCAGTAATGAAAGTGACTGAAAGTCCGACACTCGGAAGTACTCGGCAATGGCACAAGCATAATTTGAATTTTCTCATAGCGAATGTGATTAAATTTTTCGTTGGCCACAGTGTAAATGGTCGCACAATACACTAAAATGTGCTGAACAGAGCTTGTGAGCAGGATGTGGCTAGGATGAAAACAGCCTTTTTTAATAATAAGCGTCTTTACAACTTTTCGAAATCTATATAAATTTTTAATGAGTTGTTCTTTTTATACGAAACGGGGAGTTAGCTGGTTGATTAATTTCATGATAAAACAATTTGAAAAAAAGGTTCATGCATAAATGCTCCAGGGAAAATCAAATGCATCGTTTTTAACAAGAAACTGGTAATTGGTAAGCATGCTTAATTTTAACATATCATGTCGAAAGTGTTAACAGTGAGCATGTAGCATACGACGATAGCGCTGACGAGTGACTATTGACTAATAACATGACTTATGACTTGAAGTGAAGCTCATACAAAGTTCCTAGAATTGATGGGATTTACAATGTATCACTTGTAGCACATGGATGACGGATGGCGTTGTCTACAGTGCTCACTGTAAACTTGTTTGGCCTTGGATTTAATCACAAAAAGTTCTAAGGATATTAATTTGAGTAGAAATAGGTTAGTTTAAGAAACATGGGTTGATGTTTTGCTTTGCGGTAAGTTGCTAGCGCTTAGCAAATCAACTAAAAATCTTGTGGTTGCAATGAAATCAGAAATATTAATCGGTTTCTTGGTATTTGTGATGTGATGCGCGAACGGTTACAATTTTAGCCTTAAAAGTACGCCAAGTTCGCACTCAATTTATGACATAATAAGTCAGTGCTACCAGAATATTTGGAATTGGTTTACTGTGATTGATAACTCATAGCTATAGCATAGATTCCATGAAATGTTTTATGCCAATTGCCATCAGTATATATAGATCCCTCAAGTACAATTTCATATCACATAGAGAACGCAACGTTACAATATCTTACAGTTATCAAATTTCTCTAAGATTTTAAACAGAAATTCGTTTTATTATTACAGAAATTACAAAAATGTGCACTTTAAGGAGCGTGGTAACTTGCTGTGCAATTGTACTATTATCATCATCCACCACACTTTGCACCAATTACGCATCGGGGAACCCATGGCCGTATTCAAAATATACGACAACTACTCAGCGACCTGATCGACCTTCGGTCATCAATCCACGTGAAGTGACTACCTCTGCGCCTGCACCACCTCCAGTTAGTTTTTTCCCAACCTCCACTTCAAGACTGGCTGGAGGACCAATGGAGACAAATCGTGTTGTTGTCACCACATCTGCACCTGCGCCACCTCCAATTAATTTTTTCCCGACATCCAGTTTGGGACAAACTGGAGGAGTAATGGAGACAAATCGTGTTACTACCACTGCATTTCCACAATCACCGATGATGGGGCAATTTGTTACGCTGGTGGATCCAATCACTGGAATTCTTTATCGCTTACCCGTAGGCTTGTTGCAAAGGTTTACGCAAAATGAATTCAAGTAGATTTTCTTGTGCTTCATCAAAACAGAATTCTGAACGTTTCTTGAAAGATTTTGGAAATAAAAAAATCAAAACAAAATGGGTTATTTTTAAATGACACAGTATTACTTAAAACTTTATTAATTGGTTCACAAGAGGGAGTATACACATATATGTAGGAATAACTTTGCAACATACTCAAGATCTAAAAAATTTACCAATTTTCTTTTACATTTTTATTTTAAATGAGGAGTAAAGTGTCATACTAGATGCTAATTATTGTTCATTTTAAGTAGCTAAAAAACAATAACCTAAAAATATCTATACTAAAGTATCTTTTACAATCTATCATCTACTGATGTCATTTGATACGCAATAATTTTAAGCAACTACAATTTTATTGTGTAATTTCTGTAGTATAAAATAATACAGCGAATGGTACATGTTATCCCTAGTAAAGCTGTTTGAGGCACAGTTTGTTAACATTTTTCTTCTTTTAATAAATTTTAATATAGCTTTGTTATTATATTTTTCTTTATGCAAATGTGCCACTAATCGAAACAACCAAATTTGCAGATAACATCATAAATTACAGTAATTACAAATATGGTCACAACGGTCATTGTAACAGTTAAAAATGATAACAAAGAAAGGCGATATAAATAAATGGTAATTCTGGCCTTGTCGTATCCGAAAAATTAAGACTTCTTTTTCATAACGCATCATTAGCAGATTGCATTCTTCTCCATATTTTATGTACAGCACACAAAGTTATTTAACATACACACATAATAAATTATTAATAGTATAACAAATATGTATCAGTCTGTTTTTCTTAAACTTTAATCGTTTTCTCTAAAATTGTGATAATACGCTTAAAATTAACTCCAATATTATATGTATGTATCACCACCATCAAAATTTTACACCTTTTAACTTTAAGTTGTGAAGAAAATGACTAACACAATTGTTCTGTTCCTTTCTGGAAACTGGCCACAAGAAGAGAAGACTACAAATAGGTACAAATTTATAAATACAAATCTCTCAAGGTTTAAATGAAATTGTGGATGACGGAGTTTTTAGGACACATTAAGTAATTAACTGGGAAGCTACACAATTAGCTTAACAAAACTAGATCCCCGGTATTCGTTCCGTAGACAATGCCATAACCAGCCACAGGCACCCAGTGCATACAATTAATACTCATAAATGCGACCTGGCCATCAGCAAAGAGATCCTTTACGTTGACCAATTTGAAGCACTCTTCATCTCTGGTTAAACTAAGAATCTGGAAATTACAAGATACATACGTTATAAAACTTGTGTTAAGGATGTAGGTATATTTAATGTAAATCTTAAACTATTTATAAGAATTAATCTCACCTTTCCGATTCCACGCGATGGATGCACAAATCTGTAAAGTGGACCTCGGCCAGCATATCCTACCACTAAATAATCACACGATGGAGATATGCTAACTGAGACTGTGTTCTGGTCAAAGTGATATACACTTAATATTTCGCCTAATGAGTCTTCGCGCAGACTATAAATGCCAACAGAGCTGTAAGATCCACCATCTGAAGGTTGCAAAACTGCCAAAAACTCTGAGTCGTTCGAAACATCTAGGCAGGCATCTGAATGTAAAGAACATTCCCGTACAACCACTGATTCATCGCCTGAAAAATCCAAACGTTTAAACACAGTTAGAAATTTCCTTCACAATTTGTATGATAGAAAATGAGTGACTTATTTCAATTCTTACGTTTGGTAATGTCAGGTATTAAAAATTCACTAAAATCCCATTTTTGAATTCGACTGGATAGAAATGCAGTAGTCGCAGCATCCATGGTGTAATAGGTAGGAGGTCTTGTTCGAGCTGTAGATTCGTAATTATGATTATAAATTAGTTTCAAAGAATTAAAAGCATCATAACAAAGTTTTTTTTGTTAAACCATATTAGGTATACGTACGAGTAATAAGTATCTCTGGAATATATCCCGGATAAAATCTAGCCCCAGGGTCTTGATATCCTTCATCGTTTCCATTGCCCAAATTGTTGTTATTGCCATCATTACTTGCGTTTGCTGCAGAAGCACTGTAATTTGGAGCTCTACCTGCACGATGAATTCGCGAACGTGGACCCTCAGCTTCATTATTGTTGTCAGAGGAAGATGCTGGATCAGAATTTTCGGTGGGAAATCGGTTCTGTGGAGGAGCACGCGTTCGAGCACTCCCTGAGAGTTCAGCTGCCGCAGCAGACCGCAACCTCTGCTGACTACTGGGAGTAAGCGAACGTAATATCCAATGGTCAATAGCTTGTTGTCTAGTAGTGTTTCTTGTAGTTTCAATGTTGGCCTCTGAACCATCTGGACGATCTGTTCTTGGTCGTTCATATTCAGGCGGGGGTGGGTTTTGATCGTTGAGCCTGGGTATTCTCGCAGGGAGTGAAACAAGAATCTCCTCCTCGTCTGAATTGTCTTCTCCTTCATTACGCACCAATCTTGCAATTCTTGAATACGGCCTACGCCGTGATACTCTAGGATCACGATCACTACCTGAATAACCTGAAGCGCCTGAACTGGCTCCATTATCCCCCGTTCCGGTAGTATTGCTTCCACTGGAGTTTGTTGCTCTTAACGTTCTATCCCTCTCTTGGTTGCTAGCTGAATGTGTAGGTCGTTCAACCCCTGTCAAATGGCCTGATGGCCTAATAAAACTTGGTGGCGTTTGTGTTCCAGAAGTAGCCATTGCTCTTGCCCTTGACCACTGAGATAACATGGATATTCTCATTTGAATTTCCTCCAGTCTCATTCTATTCCTACTTGGCTCATCTAAAAAGCCAGGGGGTGCAGGTGAATGAGCTCCACGATTACCCCGTTCATTTAAAACTCTTTCTATTCTACTCTCCACTGGTCGGCCAATAGTAGAGAACCCACTAGCGTTTCCTGCCTCCACAACTGGAAGCCCATTATTACTTTCAGATACATTGTGCATTTGATTCCTCCGTAACACCTCTGACGCAGCAGTATCCACTGCAAGTCTTATGAATCGACTTCCATCGGATGATGGTATGTCACGAGGTACTTCGCCATTCTGGTAAGGTGAAGAAAAGCCATGATCGTGTCTGTGCCTGTGACGAAAATAAAATCGTCGGTCGCTGTTCCGATCGAGAAAATTGCGATGAACACCACTGCCTGAGCTCGTACTTGGACCACCCCCGTTATTATCGTACATATACCCATGGCTAAGAATCATGGGATTGTCCTCGTGAAAACGCCTACGATTACTGTTTTCGGCGTCTGGAGCTAATGTTATTATTCTTCTTGTCAGTGTTCTAAGACGTTCAGTTGCGTCTGCGCGACGAACTTCTCGCGATGATCCGGCTGGTGGTCTTTCTCGGTTTAAACCTAGAGATGCGGCATTATATGCAGGGTTGCTAAAATCGATTGGTATTACCCTTGTGATACCACTGTTACTGCTGCTGGCGCGCTGAACTTCCATTAATGGATTGGATGGTTGAATGTTAGCAGGAAATACAGAAGGTCTTGCACTTGCGTTTGCACTTGTACCTGCATGTGCAGTAGGGGGCCAAGGGGGTGTTCTGCCAAGGAAAGCCCCAATCCTATGACCTGTAGGGACCGATGTCAATCCTCTACGCGAGTTTCGAAGTCCAAACATCCTTTCCAAAGAATCCAGGAACGGGCCTAAGTAATCTATCCATAACGTTCCTTCTTGGGGACGAGGGCGAGGTAAGTCTATTGTACTGCTTATACAGTCAAGCAGTGTGAGACCAGACTGAATAAAATGGAGTGTAAAACCCGTGGGCAAAGACACGCGAAGGCTTGATGCGTCATAATCTAAACGTATTCTGGCGTAACGACGATTGTTGCGATATGATTCCCTTATCTCTGATTGATATACTCTGAGTGGTCTTTCTGAAACCCGCAGGTCTAATATAGCGTATTCTTCTTCTCTGGTGAAGGGAGGCCAGTGAATTCCAATCGTATGAGTATTTGCTTCCCAAGGACCACCTTGGAGGAACAACCCAATTGGTAGATAATACACACTCGTTTGAAGACTTTCACGAACTTCTGTACCAATTACAGATTCAGCATTGGATACAGTGGAAAACACGGGTATCATTTCATCTGTAGCTCTAATATAAAATACGCGAGTAAAATTCCTTTCTAGTTGACTTGGAATTGGCTTTCCAGATTTTGAGTTCGATGCCGCTGCTGATGATGCATTAGCATTGCTGCCTCTTTCTCCAGATCCTTGTTCCGTTGAACTTCTTGCACTACTCGATTGACTTGGTTCCACAAGGAAATTATTGCGTCTACTATTATGTGAAGCTGGAGAAGCTCTAGCACTTCCCTGAGGACAACTTGGAAGGTGATATTCATCTTGGTTCCCACTACTACTGCTAATTTCGTTATTTCTGCTAGAAGGTATAGAGCAAGGTCTACTAGCGTGTGCTGGTGAGTTATGATTGTAACATATCCAGTGAGTGCGTCTTCGGCGATGCTGGCACCGATGAGTTTGAGACTGCATTCGCTGCCCCTGGCGAAGAGCTGGAGGAATGAGTGCAACACCAGGAACAACATTTCCGAAAATTTGTTGCCACTGTTCACTCCTAGGACCAGGACCATTTTCAACCGCATCACTATTTCCGTAGATTTGACGGATAGATAAATATATCCCAACTAGAACATCACTTGTTATACTTCCTATACTAATACCACTTGTGAACATCCACTGACTAAAATTCATAAAATGTGGCATTCTTCCTGCAGCAGCACCGTCATCCGCATTCCTAGCTGCTGCTCCCCCACTTCCATTACGCACTGTGATGGTGATATTGGAAATTGCAGCTCGTACTTGCCTATTATGAGATGCAGGATTTGTCACCCCACGGAAATTTCGAATGCTTGTTTCCATTCCGGTCTCCATAGTCGGCCACATAACTAGAGGAGGCGTTTCACCCATGTCGTACAACGATCGCATTCTTGGAGGTGGCCGCCAGTGATATGGATCCCTTCCAGAGAAGGGGCAATGACGAGCATGCTCTTCAGGAACAAAATTGCTACGACCACTTACAAGATGGAACTCTCTTACTATTCTACGTGGACCAGCGCTTGAAGACGTCTCTACTGGCCTTCCTCGCCCGTTTCCAGAAGCGTTTGCGTTGGTTACTTCCCTTGAAGGACCGGCAACTGGTTCTTCTCTTGGAGGCTGGTTTCTAGAGAATGGCTCTGGAAGCTCATATTGCATGGCCACCATTGGTGGAACACGAATACGGTTGAATAATGGAGTATTTGGTAGCCGACTGCTCTCATTAAACGGCGTTGCGATCATAATTCGGTACAAGGTGTTTGGACCGCTGGCATTTGGGTTAGGATTGGGTATGGAATTTCGTCCCAAACTGGACGGAAGATGTTGTCGCGCACGCCTACCTATTTCAGCGTTGACTATCGCAGGATTCTCGCCGTTTGAAGCACTATTTTGCACTGGGGACAGGGGAGGGGAAGTATTTTCGAAATCCATTACAGGCCCAGGACCTATTGGAGTAGGTGGTGTTGCTTGCTCCATGCTTAAAAATGGATTTGAAATATCACTACGAGATTCCTGCTGTTGACTGTTGGCCGCATTGTTAGCAGCATTTGCGACGTGAGACCTCAACGCAGCTAGACTTCCAGTGGCAAGACTATTTAGTGTAGCCCGAATTGATGACTGCAGATCCCTTGTCTGTTCTTGGAGTAATTCTAGATGCCTTCTGATAACCCGCAATTCCATAATATGCTGATTCTCAACAGCAAGTGGTGCGTCCATTCGTACTTGACTGTTTAAAAAAATACCGTAGTTAGTACAGAAATAATTATAAAATGCTGATTTGATTAATTCAAAATTAAACATTAAAGTTACAAATTTACCTGCATAGATTTTGCATTTCCAAAATGTTCTGCGCTAGAGCTTCAATACTTCTCAAATCAGTGTCACTCCTTGCTCCAGTAGCTGCTCCAGTAGCTGCTCCCGTAGAAGTACTGGCGGATTCCACAGAAGATGTTGAAGAGGATGGCGTAGGATCAAGTACAATGATTTCCGGACTTTCCATCATTACTTCTGGATTGGGCTCCAAGAGGAGCCGTGATGGTCCTGGAACTTCATCATCCATAACTGGTGATGCTGGAGATTCCAAAATTGTAGTAGAAACTTCATTATCGCTAGGTTCATTCTCGCTGGGGGAGTGGCCATTTTGATCAGTCTCGAATCTTGCCTCCATTTGGTTTATTACTACTTCTGGATTGATTTGAGGGAGCACTGGCTCTTCAACCACCGACATATTCAGAGAAGCTTGGGATGTGGATGAGCTGGAAGATTCCAAAATCCGTGGTATACGACTTTGGAGGAACTGCTGGTAATTTGAAACAAGCTCTTCATAGTGACTGACCAGCTGCCTGTAGCTCTCTTGAAATCTGTCTTGACGGGCGTTTAGAGTCTAGAGGAAATAAATATCACAATCATTTATTAGTGTACATTAAAAAGTAATGAAGCAATGTAAGCAAATCATAAAAAGACATGTACAAACATGGCTTGCTACCTCTCCTACAATTAAAGGATCCTCTTCTGCGGCCACTGCAGCTGCGGCAACTGCAAAAGCTTCTGCCTCCGTTTCCTCTGGATCTGGTACAACCACTTCTTCAACAACTTCGCCCTCGTTGACCATTGAAACATCCTAATACAGCAAAATCAATCATTACTAGAAATGTCCTCCAAAATTTGTATCAGTTTAATATTCATGCGTGCAACTTCAACTTACATCAATGCCTTCCAGGTCTTCATTCCTGGAATTTCCATCATTACGAGAGTTCCATGGTACATACGGTGGTGGCCTCCTTCTACTAAAATTTCTCGAGAGTATATTTGGTCGGAAAAAAGGACTTGCTCCCCTCACAGGTCGTCGTACTTCCTCGCGCGAAGGAGGGCTTGGAAAATTTGTTATTCCGGTTATCAAACTTCGTCCAAGGCGATCAAAACGTACCAGCCTGACTTTCTCCTTAGTATTTTCAGTAGAGCATCGTGCTAGTGGGTACGGGTGACTCCAGTCCCAAAAGACTATCTCATTAAATGTAGCTACTGCTAGTAGTCTCACTGTAGGATGAAAGGCTAGTGAGGCAATCACGGTACCAGAATCTGTTATAAGTAGCTCGCTTCCACCCTGCATGAGTAGCAATACCAAAACCACACTTTTAGATAGAGACCTTTGAATATTATTAAGTGTACTGCAAAAACCTTAAGGTAAGGATACTTACCCTCAAATCCCAAACTCTAACATGACCAGCAAGACAGCCAGAGGCCAACACGTCGTTCTGAGTGGGATGAAACACGACGCACCAAGGTGTCCGGGGGTGACCAGTTAACGTTTGTACGACCTCACCACTTGCCACATCACAGACATACACGTTGTGATCCCCGTGACATGAAGCCACTTTCGTTCCATCTGCACTAAATGCAATATGAAAGGTCGTTCTTGCTCCATTTGGAAGTTTGAATCTCTGCAAAAACACACAATATTTTTAATAAACTAGGAAAAAACAGACATGGTTGTTTTGTTAAATTGAATGACATAAATACTCAGCTAACCCTTCGGGTAAGTTGTTCTTTTGTGCACAATGTATGTACAGCTTTCGTCGCCAGACTTTGAGATACCACCTTTTTGCCAGCATTATATCTCGGATAACTATGATACGAGGAAAACCCACCGAATCCCAACTCTCTGAAAAACAATTCCTTTGGAATGGGAAATCCATATTCACCAGGAATTGGCTCCTTTCTTCGCTCTTCTTGAGGCTCCTTATTTATATCCATTTTGGAAGAGTTACGGAGTTTGTTTTGTCAGTCTTTTCCCCACTCACAATGAGAATGGTACTCCAAACTTACGTAATAGCAATAACATCACAACACTTGTAAAGAGAATATTTGGTTGAACACCGCTGAATTCGGTGTGTTCCTTTTCTTCCGTACTCCTCCGCTCAACTAACGTCAATTTATTTTGCAACTCTAAAAACTACATGGCATAGTTGATTTTTTCATACGCAAATTCAATACGCCCCACTTTATAACTTTCGAAGATCCTTCTTCGACGTGCCTTTCAAGAATGGAAGGGAGAAAGACACTAAACTGTTTTGCTGGTGGTTGCGAAAG
>JAQFXM010002695.1:0-23457 GCA_034693345.1 Entomobrya multifasciata
CAAACGAGACGAACAAGCTACCTACATAAAATATATGAGACGTAAATGTGAAGTCAAGTAGCGAGCTGCAGTCACACGTCACACTTCGCATTCTTCAGGCGCTAATGTAATACCAACTTCCGCTTCGCTTTTGGGCACGTCCCGTTTTGTTTGCTGGGACATTTATATCTTTTTGCAGCGTTGGCTCTCTCTCTACAAAACAGAGTTTTTTAAGAGCAAAAATGTTTTCCTCTCTTTCTATCTCAACTCTTTTTCCTTACGATAGTGACAAGACTCAAGTAAAAATTTGTGTGTAAAGTGAAAAACATACAAATAAAAATGTGCACATTCATACAAAAAAATCTTTCTATCTATGTCACATTCTGCGAAGTTGCTTCCTCCTACTCACCATCATCACCACCAGCCATTAAGATCATCGTAATAAGGTGTGCAAAGGAAACGAACGAAAGGGAATAAAGTGGTGTACCCAAAAAATAAGCGGCATGCTTTCAGTTTTTCTTGAGAATGTTTTCTGTATGTCAAGCCATATTTAAACTCCACGTTCTCTCTATCACCCAACTCCAGCTTCTGCTGTCTTTTTATGTATTCCCAGCGAAATAGAAACTGAAAGACATTGGTATGGCACTGCGTTGCTAAGGAGAAAAGCAAGTGTTTTCACGGAAAGTATGCTCATTCAGCGCTTGGAGCCGGTTATGGGAAGACCCAGTATCAAAGCAACTCTGTATCCTTGGCTCTCGTGGTCGTGTGAAAAGTAAGCTTTGTCTCTGTACTTTATTTTGAGACGCGTAAGCAAAAAAGTATATTTTAGCGAGAGAATACACAGTGTATACATAAATACAATAGAACTGTCAACAGTGTCGGTTCCCTCAACAGCGTGCGGTGTGTGTTTTAAGGAGAAAGTGTTAGTGTTTGAGAATACGCCGACAAAATGCCTTTTGTGCACAACAACAATAGTAATACCATTTTTGTTTGTGAATTTTGAATGAAAGTAACCATAAAAAAGTTGAGTGTGTGTGTGTGAAAGTAACAAAAAACTTGAAAGTTCTTTTTTTGTGTGGGATTTTTTCATGAAAAAAAGGATAGAAAATTGTTGGTTGGTTAAGTAAAGAGTATTGGAACGAAGTGCTATATGTATTGGTAAAAATCGAAATACTTTTCTACTGATTCGTTTGACCATTCTACACGAAATAGCAGAGCAGAGCTTCATCATCATCATCATCAATACAACTTTGTCATCAAAAAACTGTTGGCATACTTTTTAGTCACGTTTTTTGTTATTACTAAAAATCTCACTCACACACACAAAAAAAAACTTATTCTTTTTTCCCATCACTTTGTTTTCTCACTAGTGTTGGTTTAGTGTGAGTGCACAAGTTTTTGCACTTTTTCTGACTTGAATTGAATGAACATTCTGTTTCTTTCACCAGAGCTGTCACCATGATCATAATACTATCGGCCCTGTCAAGGGACATATAGAACGATATGGGACGACATCATCATCAATGCAAACAACCTCGAAACTGCTAGCAAAGCCAGTATAACACAATAGTTTTCTTTTTCCTGGTTGTTTTTTGTGGGTTTTAAAAATTATTACATAATGGAAGCACCTCAAGCTATTGTTTGATGACATTATTTTGTTGTCCGTCGGTCTTCTCTCAAAGTGAAACATATAGGAACTGGTACAATACCTCCAAACAAAACAATTATTTACCCAGTGGTTATCTACTCTAGTGTCAATGTCTACAACTGACAATCCATAATCTTTTCTAAACATCCTTTTAATTTTGAGGTTTCGCAATATCTCTGTTTCGTTCTTGACATCTTCATTCTGTTGTTATTTTTTTCGAGTCCTTGGCCCAACTTACATCATTTCCCCACCAATGTACAATGGGAAAATAAAAAGTTGCTCCACAAGGACATTAAATGGTAATGGTGACTTTAGCATCAAGCAGTAAACGTTGCATGATGATGACAACTTAAAGTAAACAAATGTCATATTTTCTATCTGCACAACAGTTCCTTCTATATACCTATTGTATTCTTTCTCTGTCTCTCTTTCTCTTTGTCCCCGCACGTCCTTCTGTGTTGAAATCGAATCACACAGAAAGAAGAACCAACAAAAGTAAACATTAACGCACATGCACAAAAAGTATACTTTTCTGTATTATCTCCAGTTCTACCACCACCGCCACCATAACTATTATTTTTACAACAGAAAACTAAGTAACATCAACAGCATAATTTTAAAGGGATGCATACAATTTCTCTATCTTTTAATGCAAAAAATATAGGTTACAGCCATAATAACAGTATATAGAATCATCAGAAAACAAAGTGAAAGTGGAAACTGGAACGCAACAAAACAACATAGCCATGATGACTATAGATGCATGCATAGTTAAAGCTGAAATATAATTTTAGGAATGGTTTTTATCTTGGTGGGACTGGGACCATAGCATGCATACAATGTTTTGTAGTTTTTTCTCTTCTTCAACCAAACGCCATAAAGAGTAAAAAACGTGCAGTAAAATACAGTAGTCCTCCTTATCGTGTGACTACTGTAAAGTTGTTACAAAAATGAGAGTAGGAAAGGCGTAAGGATACAACTGCTATTATGCCTGTTGTAAAGAACCGCCATCACACTTTACAACGGAGAGAATATTACAGCTTAATAGTTTGTTGTAAGAAGAATTGCGGTTTTTTATATTCTTTAGTGCATGAATTTTTACAACAAAGATAGGTGAATATTAGGTATGTTTATGTTATAGTATGTTTAATGCACAAAATCTACCTTTTTACTGTGCCATTTTTTTGATAAGAAAAGCAACCAAGCGTATTTGGCCAATATAATAGTTTCCTTCTTGCAAAACTATGTGTATAAACTGACGTGAAATTTTTAGGATGAGATGATAGAGAAGAAAATAGCAAAGTAAGTAGAAAGCATCCAAGAAAAAAATTGACTTGAAAGTCAATTTGATATCTTGAAAAACCGTCGTCTTCTGTGTCGTGTTGTCGCTGTCGCTCTTTTTTCATCCTTTCTATTCTTATGAAAAAATAAAATCCTCAAGATAAATATTGTGCGTGAGAAAAAAACGGAATGCATTTTCAATATTGAATATTGAAGTAGAAATAACACAAAAGGGAAAAGAGGGTCCGCATATTTTTGTGAGGTTTCCTGTGAAGATGAAGAAAAAAGATGAGAAATGGAAATACTTCCTTTCCTCCAGCTATCCTGTTCATTTTCATCCGTCTTTTTCTAAAAGAACGTGTAGGTATATTTTGGTCGATGATAAATTTAAATATTATTTAGCTATGTATTTTGTATATGTCCATACGACATATATTATACCACGCATCCATATCAAAAGCAAAGTAGTGATTTCAACTGACTGACTGACTGATTGTATGAGTGTGTGTGAGTCAAAGTCAAACTAAGAGCAAACTTTTCTTCCTTTTCAACTTTCAACACTCCTTTTTCTACATTTCTCACCAGCGTTTCTAATTTTAGACAAGGGTAAGAAAAAGCTCAGGAAAAATACTTATGATGCAGATTCAATCAATCTATATTACATTTTTCACAGTTTACTATATATGCATGCGCTTGTCTTTTTCCTCCTACTTTGCAAATGAATACTATCTTACTTTTTTTACAGAAAAGTTGTTAGTTTGAGTGACAAAAAGGGCCCATTTTTTCTGTCTTCTTCTGTTTTGTGACTTTCATTTATTCAGTTCATTCAGGCATCCACCTCCTGCCATTCATTCATTTACACACAAAATATATATTCTGCAATGGTAGCGTATTCTCTTTTAGAATTTTTTTATTTCACTTTTTTGATTAAGTCAATTTGGCTCAGAGAATACGGAGAGTATCCCAGAACCAAGCCGGCCTTTGTAAAAAAATCTCGTTGCTTTCTCCTTTTTAAAATGGATTTGCCTTATCCTTCTTTTTTTTCTCCATTCATTTCAAAGTTGCGATCATCAATAGAAAACGGCTTACAACTACATAAATTCCGCTGATCTGTGTGATCCTCTTATGAGAAAAAGATACTATTAGAAAAAAAGTCCAAAAACCGATTTTTTTCTCGCCCCTGCTAATTCATCAGACAAAATTGTATCTTTGGAAGAGTAACTAAAGTAAAAAAAACTATCTGGAGACAATGTGTCCCACATCGTCATCGTCCATATTATATATCTTTTTTGTGACAATGAAAGGAGGAGAAAATCACATGTGAACTTATTTTTCACAGAATAGAAGATAAATAACTTGGTTCGATCCCATAAACTTTATACTTCTTTTTATAAACTAGATTTTTTTTCTGTAATAACACTAATGTCAATTGATAGAGAGAAAAACGAAAAAGCATACTGACTGAACGTCTTGCTGTGTGTGTGGCTGTTTGTCTTTTACCACCATCACCACCCACAACAATATGGTTTTGTTGGCGAGAAGGCAAAGAAGTACTATTTTTAATGAACATAGAATTTATTTTGTAGCTCCTGTGGCGAAGCAATTTTTCTCTGTGATTGCATTGCTCTTTACATAGGTACATATATACATCGCCAAAACTATCATAAGTAGCATAAGACCTTAAAGAACGAAAAAATCAAGAAATTGAGAAAAAATAAATATAAGGAAGAAGCATAAGGGAAAATGGATTGAATGCTGTGTAAGGCTAGGGCACCATGCCATATGCCATATGCAAGGAAAACCACTTGATGTTATTGCGTTTTGTTTTGTATGTTTTTGTGAGATTTACCAAACCAAACTATTTTTGTGTGATTGTGAAATATTCGATTTTCTCTCATCCCACAAAGGAAATCAAGAGAGAAAAACTGTTATTTCTTCTTTTTCCGTATTCTCCCAAAAAACCAAAGCAATTTTTCCATTTGTCTTAAATGAAAGGAATATACACACACACGAACACTTCAGCAGAGAGACTTATGGATCAAGAAGGAATAAGAGTTGCAAAAAAGTACACATATTCCCACAGCGTCCTCGTACCAGTGTCAACTCAGCACACTGATATTGTAGATTACTCTGTCTAACACTTTCTTGTACAAAAAGGTATATACACGTGAGAAATCCCATTTTTTACATGGACAATTTACCTACCTGTATGGCATATGGCATATGGCACGACGACGCGACGGCACATAATGTGCCTAAGGTAAAGGTAGCAGCGCTGCTCTAGTTAACTTGTTCTTTAGTATGTTGCATTAAAGTAGAAAAGTAAGCAAGAGGAAACAAAATATTCAATAGACATTATTTCTTATTTTACATTCCATTCCGAGTCGCGTTTTATTTTTTTCCTTTGTTTAAGTTGGATAAAGCGGCGCGTTCCAGGAGACCCGAATGAAAATGGAATAATGAAATTTATATTATTTTATTGCTTGAGGCTACAAAATGGTCTTACACAAAGAGCATTCCATATAGTTTTTGTATTCTCCTCTTTCTCTCGCTCTCGCACATGTTGGCTAAGTGTGTTTTTGTTCTGTTTTTCACTAAAACCTGTGTGGAAAGCAACAAAAAGGATTTTTATTTGAGTACAAGGAAAGGGTGGTGCATTTACAATGTTTCCTTTTCGTGTCTTGTTGTTGTTTTTTTGAACTGGCATTAACTTAAAACTGTACGTACAACTTAAAAGGCGTGTGTGTGAGTAGAATATTTGAATGGTGGAGGTGGAGAAATGGGGATTGAGTAGGTAGACGACATATTATTCCATTATTTCTCTTTCTCCATGTGAGTCTTTATTATAAATTCTTTTTGTGCTTTCTGAGTTGTAAATCGATGTGTATTGTTTGAGTATGTTGCGAAATGAAAACCACATTAATTAAATGAGCTTGTCACATGAACATATAGAAGAGACGAAAGAAAGGAGAAAGATGATAGAAATGCTTCAATGCTCTTTTCGAAGTGGAATTGAATGAGTTTGTATACAGGGCCGAATTAAAGAGGGCAAATGTTAAACAGAACCAGAACCCTTCTTTCTTCTCATGAAAATTTTCCGTCTAAATTATAATCCTAAAAGCTATTAATCTTCGCTAATAATATGAATAATTTGGTTGGAGAAGATTATAAGCTCATATGGAAGGCTTTTGTCAGTTCATGAAATGTGAAATTAAGTATGTGAAGGTGGCAGCGTTAATGTATTACTTGGGTTTGTGTTTGGTAGAATAATCACAGAGAGAGAGCGACAGAGAAAGATAATTAAAACCACAAAAGTGTCATTTCCTTCGTTTTCTTCGGAATTAGTGATCAACACAAATTAGTGAATCCATCATTATCAGCTCCTAGCACAGCCACTAAAAGATACAAAGAAGCGCAGTTCTGATGATCCCTATTTAAAGTAAAGTTGGATGACGTGACCTCACCAGACCACTACAAGGTATCCTGCAGAGTGTGGTGCATCTACTGTAGGATTTCCTTGAAATATTTTCAATTATTTTTTAAGCAACTCAGCATTCCAGTTCGTTTCTCAGTTAAACTAATATTCGTAACAAGAGGACTGTAAACATGGCGGATTCAATCAGTATCGAAATCCACGACCGCTGTCCCGCCGGCCTGGAAATATTCCAAAATGAACGTCTTCTATCTGTCAACTTTACAGCAAGTAAGTGCTTTCCAACTTTTTTCCTCTCTATTTTTATCCTTCATACATAAATAAAGAGTACACTTATTGTAGTTGTAAGGCTGACTGATAGGTCATATATAAATATGTAAAAGTATGTATAAAAAATATTGTGCATGTGTCGAAAGTATGAGTAATAAACCTGTTAGGCAAAGTCGATTTCAATAGAAAATACGTCGACCAAATAATACGTTTATGAGATTATTTTGGGAGAAAGCCGCTTTACAATTTCCTCTTGGTTTCGATCCTATCACTTCACACACATGCACAACACCAAACCAGCAAGACAAGGAGGAGGAAAATAACGATATAAATATGATGGGATAACTTGCAAGCTTGCTAGCTTGAGGGGTATAGTAACCGAGAAAATGGATGGGAAAACATACTTTCCTTTAGGACGTGGGATTGAAGTCAAAGTGAAAGTTGCATCGACGAACAATGTTCCAGACCAAAATAAGTTTTTACAGACACCACGCCTGTCGTTACTAAACATACTCCAACCAAAAACCCCACCACATTTTTGGTATAGCAATTTACATGGTTTAAGTGACAATTCGAGAGAACATTGCACTGGTATTATATTGGTGGTACTGACTACAATAATAATATTTTTTGTGGCATGGCCTATGTAACACGTCAAATTATATTTGGCAAGTGTGTGTTTAAAGGCAATGCAATATTTATGATGGTCATATTTTCCGTGTCCATATTGGAATCTAGACACAAAAATACATACGTTTGCTATCATAAAACTTATACGTAAGTGGTTCAGTAACAGGGCGAGTTGAAAAGGCAGCAGGTGGGCTTTGTGGAAGTGGAAGGAAGCAGCAGAAGTCTTCTTCGCTTTTTCATTTTTGGCTTTTCTGGTAGACTTGTTAAACAAAAACTAAAAACATATATTATGATGATGCGATGATGCAAATGTAAATACTCAGTAGAGTTATGCATATATACATATGTTTGTAGTTTACTATTGTAAATCTTATTTTCGGTAGCCTTTGTTGTGAAAAATTATTTGACTTTGTTCCTCCTTTCTTTTGAGATAACCTTGGAAAGTAGCAAAGAGCAGATTATGATGAGAAGAAAAATGAATGAGGATGGGACGGTGGTGGTGGGTAGGTCGAACGAAAGAAAGCTGGAAACAATGGAAAAGTGATACAAAGAAAATATTTTCCACAAAGCAAGTCAGAGTCATGAATAGTCAGTCAATAGGCATAATAATGAGAGAGTTTGCATGTATGCATGAGTAATGAAGTCGGGCAGAACACAAAAGTGAGGAGGAGGCAGAAAGAAAGAAGTAGGTAAGCCCACTATTAAACTTATACTTTGCCACACATGACCAGTCACCGGTCTCTGGACGATGTCTTGGCAAAGCTTTAGTTTACTACACGGTTTATGTACAATGTGTGCATACTTACGTAAATACGTAGTAGAACAGCTCAAGTTTCTCATTTTCAGTTCTTCATTATTTTGGCCTACTGGGAGAACACGAAAGTGCATGATTTCGGTTTTATAATGTTACCGCGACGATGCTGATGATGATGATAATGGGGATGCCATGTAGTTTTCTCTAATATACACATGGTTGTCAGTCAGTCGGCTTGATTATACTGAATGGTAAAAGTGCAGGAAGCTCGTTCAATTACTCTTTTCATTATAATACACAGATATAAAGGATACATGTATAGGTCACAAGGTTGTGAAAACATATTTGAGTATATATGTATGTATACGACTTTGTGCAAAGTTATGTATGATTGAACACATTTCCATTCAATTTTGTTGGTGCGGTGCTGAAAGGTGAAAATGAGAGAAAGTTATACTTCGTTTTTTGATATTTCAGTTGACTGTTTTCGCTGGCACTGGCACCATTTCAATAGGTATGAATGTGGCGTGGTAAAGTAGTAAAACGGATGGCCATAGTAAAAAAATGTTTCTTTCGTATTATGGCTCATATAAAACAAAGGTATCGTTTATCATAAAAACATGGTTATATCACACCTTGTTTGAATCTCTACACTTCATCAATATACATACATATAGATATGTGTAATACTGACTGATGGTATATCCTAGATTGCATTTGATATTCAACATAAAGTTGTGCTGGAATTTTTTGGAGCTCATTCTGTTGCCAGAAAGGCAATATACATATATTATAATCCACGTGATTACTCCAACCACAAAATAGTTCCAATTCCATTTTACTTTGTTTGTCAAAATGAAAAGGATTCCCTCGTTTCTCCAGTTGACCATCACCACAACTGAATAAGTTTGTGCAAATACATGTTTCTCTGAATATACACTATCTGTCCGTCAGCATTGACTTTCACTTTCCAGGCCAGACCAGATGTGACTTGAAAGCAGATAATATACGTTTATATTTAATGCATACTGAGAAGACAAATATTTATATGTGAACATTGCATATATGTTCCAAAACCCAGTGTACCCATCACTTTCAATGCAAAATGTAACGTCTCCTTTGACTAAACCCGAGTACATATGGATGCGTACAAGTCCAACTCTGACTTGACTATTAATGATGACCTCTCTGTCTCCCTTTCTCACTGTCAATTCTGATTTCGTCCTCTAGTTCATTTCCTTTCTTTTTCTGTCTATCTTGATGGAACTTTAGCCATATTAAGACCATGGGCCTTTTCTGTCTCTTGACAATTCTCTCAGAGACATTATTAAAATGTCCTCTACCCTGTAGTCTAGTAAAAGATTCTACGCGCATTTAGAATCGACGGACGGACACACGAAGATAAAACGCTGCCTTACTTCAAAAGAAAACAAATTCGACGAAAAAATTGGTATCATTACAAACATCATTAAGAAACTACTAGAGTGTATACACAAGAAACACAAACTAGAAGAAGGTCCTATAATTTGACGCAACTATTAAAGCTATCTACTACAAGACTACCAAAAAGTATAGTTTAGGAACAACATTTAAAAGTTTCTTTACTACGAAAACTTGAGAGATAATTGTTCCCTTCAATATTTAATGATTTTAGGCAACATGCTATAATACAACAGTACAAGGTATGCCCATACTTGCAAATTGCAAACGGTAACTCATGCTGTATTTCACTTTCACAAACTCTTTTGTGTGAGGAACTGGAGAAAAGAGAAGAAAGCAGCTTATAAAACTGCACACGCACACATATACTGACCAGGCCACTATGGAAGTGTTCTGACTTTTCTATTTCCACAGTTTTTATACATGTTACAGATTAATGCTACATATACTACGTAGTACATGTATATCTATGCATACACATTGTGTCATAAGTCATGCCTCTAAGAAAATTTAAAGCCATGAACCCTAAATACCAAGCCAAGGGGCTACGTACTCGTAGACAGAGTACTGCATTCATTCTGGGTTTTGACTTTCATATTTATTTAATCAGTGTAGCAACTTGACTGGATAGGAGTGTAAACTGCCAGGCTAAAATAAATTCGAGCCTGAATGAAGAATTCCAAACCAACTGCAATAACACTCTCCTTACATTGCTGCTACACTTGATTTTGACAGTTTTGTTTGCACCGTTAATTCCACCTTAGACCCACCTCTCTTAAAAGTGGAATTTCGCAGAGCAATATGTATTTTGGAAAATGGAGAATGAGAGAGAGAGAGAAGTAGGAAAGGCGATGGTTTGGAAATAGAATAAACGCTACGTCATTCTGTTGGTGGTGACGACGGTGTAGAAAAAAGGTGCGTGCTTTTGCCCTAGTCAGCAGAGTCAGCGAGTATGTGTGCTCAAAGTAAATATTATACATAAATTTTCGCAGGAAAGTGTTCCTCATCCTCAGTAAATCCAAACATTACTACTTATCAAACAATATATGAGTAGAAACTCATATAGATAAGTAGGTAGTGCAGTAGAAACTTTTCCTGTGGAGGAAGCATCATCTCTACACACAGAAGAGCACGAGTACCAACGAAGAACGGGCCAAATTGGTTTTTCAAATGGAATGTTAATGAAGCTGAACTAGAGAAAGGACGGAAAAGTTTAGTTTAGAGGGAGACTCACAAAAAAACTTGCAGAACTCCATCACTTTACATTCTTCTCTGCTTTGACTTATGATCTGATGTGATGATGCAGTATATGTATCATCATCAGATGAAAGATGTATAATCAGTTGGATTATGATCTTCCAATCTTGTCTCATGTAACATACATTTAAGATATACGAGTCTGTGCATTTTTTATATCAAATCTTTATTTTTATGGTTGTCTTCATTTCATGCATTTAGCCAACGTAGATTTTCGTCTTTCATCTTGCATCGTCGCCTGTCTACATACTCAACAATTTCAAACTTTTAAATCAATTTATCAACTCATGTAGATGGTGTTTTTGGAATGTTGTTGACCTTTTTCTTTCGCTGAGTAAATGTAATTGAAAAAAATATTTTACCACAAAAGTAAAACATACACACTATATTTCTTACGAATCTAAGGGAAAAAATTCTTCCCATTTTCCCTTTTTCTAACAATTCTACAAAATATATTTTGTGACAATCATCTGAAAAACAATTTGTTTAAAATTGGATCCTCAATAAATAAAATCAAATTAACATATTACATTGCGCTTCAATTATTGATAAAAATAGATAAACGAGTGGTTCTTCTCCTTCTTTCATCCAATCGTCGCATCCTTCATCATCATTACCGTCAGCTATGTTGAAACATGTTATGTGATGAAAGAAAATAGAAAACTTTGTCATTTCTTTTGTCTTTTCCTTTTTATCTTTCAAAGCGAAGCATGCTGGTCCCGTACAGTGACTCTGACTCTTTCACTTATTTTCTCCTAACTCTTCTGTTGATGATGATGCCACTACTGTTCAGCTCTCTCTGTTGTTTTGTAAGCAAGCATGAGGAGTCATTGTCAATTTACTGGAAAACTTGAAACTGTCTGAGTCTGAGCAGCATGATAAAATGTGCAGCGGCATTTCACAAGCTTGAGATGAGAAGTACATCACGATGTTGATGATAATGTTGAAATGAATCTCAAGAGAGAAGAGAGAGAGAGAGTGAATACGACGATGAACTTTGAAACGTGAAAATGACGAGACGAGTGGATTCTAAAACTCTACTCAAGTTAATATATTATAACTCAAAAACACTACAGTGTATACTCTTTACTCTTTTCTTTCATTTTTTTAGAGATTCCCAATTTACAACAACACAGACATGTATACATACTCAAGTCAATAGTCTCACGATCAAGATCTTCAACAAAATAACTAACAATACTAGACCAAGGCGCAATATTTTATATTCAGCCTTTTTCGATATTTATTTTCAAAGAGAAAAAGTCGTTTCATTGATGTCACCCAATTAGTTAATTAGTATATTTCACGCATAACTACTCTCTTTGTGTTTGCTATTGAACTGAAAAGGTCTCACTTATGTTTTTCAACTAAAGACCAGTTTTGAATTTTGTAAAAAGCGTTTACACCAACGCATATTATAATCTATGGTGCATGATGATGGGTACAGTTTACTGCTTAGCCCCAATCTAATTTACAAACCCAATCGGGAAATCGCCGTTTGGAAATCATCGTTACCAAATTAACACAATATCTCTCCCTCATGCCCACCAAAATACTCATCCAAGCTCCAATGATCCTATTTAAGTAAATACTACGTAACATTTTTCGCTTTTTGGTATCAGACTTAATTTGCTTTGATCGCCTAACTTGAAAATCGCTCTGGCTCCCATCCCAATTCAAATAAAATTCATGCATCTCGCAATATCTGTAGCGCAATATGGCATGAAAATGGCAAATTTGTTTTGCTACTGGGAAATTTCAGTTGAGTTTCATTTCGCCTCATTGACATTCATTGAAACCGTCCATGCATAGCATGTTTAGTAGTAACAGTGTAGCAGCAACATCTGAGCTTACAACTGTGCAAAAAAGCGTGTGTATATTGTTGGATTCGGGTTTTCAAGCTTCATTTAGCGCATTTCCAAATATTTTACTCTGGTGAATACACAAATTACTTGAAGAGGCTTGAAGGCTCGCTCTTACTATTATGTATTATTGTGCTTAACGCATTTCTAACATTTTTTTTGTTGTAGATTCAATTCACCAATTCAATTTACATTCACAATTTTACAATCATTCTGAATGAAGAAAAAACTTGAAACGAGAAAAATGGAAGGAATACTATTTCTTTCTTAACCAAAATGAACAAAAATAATTTATGCTTGGTTCATAAAAAATAAGAGTAACAAGCCATTTATACAACTTATTTTTTACTACTGTGGGAAAATGTGAATCGATTGGATATAAAATGAATGAAAAAAATATGTAGACTCGATATTTTATGTGGTATTTCTATTTTTATACTCAATATTATATACCCAGCCAGCATTCATATTTTGTGTAGATTATTTGCACATTGTTATTGTTAGAAAGAAATAAAAAAGGGCAGTAAAAAAGTCAATGAGGCGAAAATGAGCACACATATCAGCAAAACTATGTTTTGTCATTGTCATTTTATTTTTCTATTGTTGTGTGTTATCGAGCCCTGTTGACGTTCGTGTTGTCGTTATATTTATGTGTCGTATTTTTCCATAATTTTGCTCCATGCAAACAAACGAAAACTGGTATCGTTAACGTTTTCATCATCCAAATTTTTGCATGCGACTCTGGAGGCTAATAATAAAAATACATTTTTATTATTGACCATTCCAAAGATATGAGTTGTACTTGGTTAACGAGAGAGAGGAAGAGAGTAGTTATTATAGTCAACATAAACTGTAAATACATTATAATAGCGTTAGTGTTGGTCCTTTGAATAAATAGATCAATATCAAAAACGATAAAAATAGCTTGCAGGCTAGAATATGGATTCAAGTTGCGAAACTGCAAAAACCCAAGTCTACCGTTCGAAATAATCTATTTTGTTTAAAAAAATTACTTGCAGGCATGTATTCTCACAGCGGCGTATAGACAGACACTTGATCTATTCTCATACATTCACTTGCGTTATTTTTTAGCCTGCTCAAAAGAGAACAGGAAAACGGCAACAGCAACAACAATGAAAAGTGGAAATGAAGGTAGCGATATAAAAAAATTCGAAAAGTTTACATGTATTTTCTGTACATCATAAAACGTGGATTGTGGGTTGTTGTAACATTTCTGTTTGGTAAAACACAAAACAATAATCTAAAAAAAGAAGTATTAAAGTTGCAGCTAGTCATGCAAGAGGAAACACATTATACATTAATTATCTGCTACACAGAACAAACCTGGATAAATGAGCAAAAATTCAACTGTATGCTGTCCTATTGTTTGTAAGTCGACTATAAAGAGGGAGTAAAAAAACTTGGGAAAAAAGCAAGCTGTTAGTGCTAATTTCGAAAAAATGGGAAATTCCAGGTATTTTTACCGTTGCATTTAGCACTCTTGTAAGACAGCACAAAAAACGGCTTTTAGATCTAGGATATTTATAGACAGTGGTAAAAAGTCATTTTGGGAATGAAAAGAGAAGAAAGTAAAGTTTCACAAAAGAAAAAAAAGTTTGGAAAAGGTAAGACGAATAAAAAAGAAGAGTAGAAGAAAAATAAAAGTATAAAAGAATTTTATTTATAAGGTTTTCCAAATTACGACACACACGCTTTTTAGAAGCTTTTTGCTGATTGTGTTTGTCTGTCTGTACTCTGTACTATATGTGCTGGTGCTCTTCTCTGTAGGTAGTATGAAATGAATGAATGAAAAAAGTAGGTTGGTATGAAAAAGCTATCAGATTGCAGTGTACAGCATTAGTAATGCACTATTATCGTCATCACACTCCCCAAAACAAGTTGAATGAAAAGGAAACTTTTTCCTCTCTTTTTTACTGTGAGTCTGTTTACCACTATCACCTTGCCGCATGGATGGATTTTTTAAAGAAGAAGAAGACAAGGCTGATGATCATGACGATAATAATAATAATGATAGGAATGGTACCGGATATTTGGAGAAAATTTCGAAAGCGCGCACCTCAGATAAAAAACGGTTGTTAAACAGGTGAAGAAGATTATGCCAATCAGACGAGTAGTATGCACGTAGTATGTTACACAACACAATGACGTCATCATTTCGAAACTATTGTCGCGTGTTTGTACTTGTCTGTCTCCATTCTCTTCCATTATTGCCAATAAGAGAAAAGTCACATTTTGTGGAAAAGCGTATTGAAAGTTTCAAACAAGAATAGACAGTAAAAGTGGATCCGAAAAAAGCCTATACTGATTTGACTAAAATCTTGTTACAAAGACAATGATGCACATGGGCAGAGTGAAAGTATAAAATGAAAATCGAGGATGCACGCACGACAGAACATTCTAACACGTTCATCTTGATGTTTTCACTTTCAATGTAATGCGCTCTGTTTATGCTTCCAAACTTCCAGAAATTCAACAGCGAGACAGCGAGCGAGCTTCTTGTACACACGAGCAAAACATATATTCTCAAATTTTCCCTTGTTTTCTTAATAAACATCATCATCATCATTCTGCTTGATTATCCGTATGGTATGAAGTGCCCTTAGAGCACTTCCTTCTTTACCAACTTTCACAACAACAAATGTATAAATAGAACAGGATAATGTGTGTTTTCTTCAAGAAACATATTGCATCACTGCTTCTGAACTCACTCCAAATATTCTCATCTTAAACAAGAGTATGCGTAAAATATGAATTTTGGTAGAGATGGTGTTTTGTTACGTACGTACCTACATAAGTCTTCCATCATCCTCGTCAAATCACTGAGAGAACATGATTATCCACCTACACACATAAAATGGTGGACTCTTTCTGCGAGTTTCTCAATGAGGAAAATGGGAAGCCAAAAGATAAACAGTGAAAGGCTAACATAACAATAAATATATATGTACATGAACCCACCGCCGCGAGTTTCTAATAATAGGTAAGACTTTCTTTTTCAGAGAGATGCATGAATGTGAGTCATCTGAGGAGAGCAATTTGTTGTTTAGGATAATAATAATAATGTGTACAGTGTACATTGTGTGTGTGTAGCAGAAAGAGAAATAAGAAGATTTTCTTTTTTCTTTGAATCAAGAAATATGATATGGTTCGTGCCTTCAGAGAAATAAACCGAAATGAAGGAGAAAACTATCAGTTTTTTTCTCCTCTTCTCCTTTTGATCTAGTTCCGAAGGCGAAAAAATCCTTTGCTTTCTTTTCTCCTCTGTTATTATTATTTTTTCCCGTGCACTTTTGAGGATGCTGGTACATTTATTCTTTTGAGCTTTCCAAATAACAACAGTTGATGTTTATTGTGCATAGATTTTTTCCCACATAAAGAATACGAACAAGCAGAGAACCAGTGAGATACAAAAAAACATTTTTTGAGTGAAATTCTCGGTTTGACTATTCAAATAACCTGAACCCATTATTGTAGGATGGTCCTTTTTTAGTATTCCTTTTTTTATTTCAATGCATTCCAGGCATGATTCTCTGATGCGTCCAGAGGTCCAGTGATCTCTCACCCATGACGCCATTGCGTAGCATTTATTCTTTGTTATTTCCACCGTGTTTTCAGTCTGGTGTATCTTCGATAAGTTTACTTTATTTTCTTCAACCATGCAAAGAATGTGCCTTATGATGTATGATAAAAGATGAAAAATACAGGAGACCATATAATAATACGTTGATGCTACCCCAAATCAGACACGGGGAAGACCAAGGTAAAAACGCTGAAGGAGAAAAGTACTTTATACCTAAATGTATTGAAGAAATGTGAAAAAAATATACACAGAAAAATCCAATAAAAACTTGAAAAGTTCCGGCAAGGTATTTCAATTTCATGTGCTAAAACAACTTACAATAATTTGGAAACAATAGACATACGTTTGAAATACTTTTTCAGCAATTTAGTAAAGTTTGCTAAAATAAATTTTTAAATCGAAAATATTATTTTTGTTTCAAACAAAAATTGCAGACTTTAAGGTTCCGATCCCTTCCCAACGAAAAAGTCCTTGGATATAATATTTTGAAGGAATCTGAGGAAGTGACGACCCTCAGGGGTTGCCTGTCTTTGGACAACTGTACTGCCAAAACCGAATGAGGTGCGTGCTTTGTCATTGGAACAAAGATGTAGTGTATGAGCTACTGATCCAGAATCACAAGACATAATGTCTAAATATGACATGGCATGCACACAGGGTAACAAAACATTTGATACATCATAATACTGCAAATTTTGGTGTCACCTTCAACTTAAATATTTAGTCGGTTAGCGAAGGGTAACCACTTCAGTTTTGATACCACCTTGTAGCCTAGAAAAAACTAATCATAAAAACATATTTTTTACAATTTACAAATTGTCTGGGTCTTTGCTTCAATCAATTTTAACTTTCAGTTCAGCGGTCATGGTGGTTACGTCATCACTGAAGCCTGGTGAATAATTTAAGACTGCACAAAACCATTAACCACAAACTATACGGGAGCTAAACATAATGATATTGATAATGATTACTTAACCCCAACTTTTCTCCTGAAAAATCATTATTCCAATTAGCTGAATGACAAAATCACCAAAAAAAGATGCCAATTTTTGCATGCTGAAAAGCTACATATACTAAGTTTACATGTTGTAAAAAATCGCCGGAATATCAGTAAATTACTGGAATTTGTGATCATGATGCTTGTATTGCGTTGTTGCATCATAGTTTTAAAATACATACATACATGCATTTTTTACACATAAAACTATACAACTTCAACTTATATAGGCGTCTGGGTTTATTTTTATTTATTAACAAATTTCATGATATTTTCACCAAAATCCATTTCATCTCTTTCAGGCGCACTCGCCTTCACCAACCATTTCCCCTTCCCATTCAATCTTTGCTTAAAAATTACTTTAACTAGCGGAAGATCATCATCCGCAGGGCTAAATAACTTTCTGGTGTAATCACAAATGTTTTTACTCCAACAGTCACTTGTACTTGTAGAACATGCCACGTTATAAAGAGAGCAGAAAATGGCTTGAGCGTCTAATGCGTAGAACAAGTCCTTTGGAAGATAGCGTAGCTGGTCATGATGAACTCTGAAAAGGTCACCGTAGTCAATACAGTAGACTTGATAATAGTGTAGTTCGGGTTTTCCGAGAATGACGACTCTATAGACCTCGTCTTGATCAGTTTTGCAAAGGCAGATGAAGTTAAGTTGAAGGAATTGCGGATGGGGGACCAATGAGGTACCGGTGCTTTCTACTGTTGGAAGGGAGTCCCAATAATCTCTAAAGCAAACATAGTAAATCTTATCAGTAAAAGAGTAAAGATAATTAAGTCATTAAAATTAGTAATTTAAAAACCTTAATTCGTTAAATAGCCGGTCCAACTGCTTCCACTTGACCAACTTGACAAGATAAAAGTTTGTTGGGGAATTGACTAATGATACAACACAGTCAAATTGATCTCCGGGTTTGATATCATTTTGTTCCTGTGTTATTTTATCCCCCGGCTGAACATACTTTGAATCTACGGATATTAGTGGATGCTGTTGTTGTTGTGTTTTTACAGCTATTTTGTTCCAAGGTGAAGATGAAGGTACTGATTCAGGTCCTGCCGTATAATTTGATGCCACTTTTAAATCCTCCATCTGTTTCCTTTTTTTAAATAATTTCCTGCTCTCTCTTGTCATTTTAGCCAAGTAATATTTATTTCCCTGACCTCCAACATTTATCTGAACAATATGAACTTCAGGAGACCTCCATTTTTCTAATACTAACCATTGAACAAAATGCATAGCACTCGTAAAACCCCAACCAATAAACGGAAGAGGATAAGGGACTCCGTCACAATCAGTCTTAAATATTTTGGTACACAATTCCAGGCCCTTATTTATCTCCACAATGCCATATGACAAATTCAAAATTACTAAAAGTCTGTGCTTAAGATTCCATAAAATATCCCTAAAATTTTGATTGGAATATGGGTCAAAAGGGAACACTATAATATTTGATTCATCTTGGAACACATTTTGTGTGAAGAAAATTCTTTCTTTAGTTAAATGGCCCATGAGTTCCGGGGTTAAACTCAGGAATATCTTTTTCTTCTCAAGTCTTTGGTTACAAAGAAGCAAAAGTTTATGGAGAGCAAGGCCATATGGATGATTTTGGAGTATGGCTTTAACTTCCCCAATAATTATATCATTTCTTTGATTTAAATGACTTTTGGTTTTGCACTTTTCCCTGTCAATGGCTATCGGTACACCTTGCTGTTTCTTCCTTGGAAGCATGAAAGGGTCAAATGTCTTTCCAATGAATTTTGCAACATCTTTAAATGAAGTGATTTCCTCCTCTGTAAAATGTTCCAAGAGAGTAACCTCTTCATTCAAACACTTCATCTCATCCTTCCCCGTACCCTCATCCTTATTTTTAAAGTCCGTCTCACTATCTATCCATTCCTTCAACTGTTCCAATCTCTGTTCCTTGTAATTCTTAAATATTAACTTGAACCTCTCACTCCTTTCATCCAAGTCACCATACACTTCAAAAAGTTCTTCTTTCAACTTTTCATCAGTGAAGTATTCTAGACAACTTGATGTTGAATCAATAGAAGCTTCCACTAATCTGTTATAACGTTCAATTTCATGTTTTAGTTTTAAGTACTCGTTAAATCGAAAGTATGAAAAAGGTAATGGTGCTTCAGGCACTTGTTGGATCGTGCGATCGCATTTCAAGTGGTACTGTTCTGAAAGGGACTCCACAAAGTAGTCGTCCTCACAGTAAACCTTTGTTGGTGGGGTGGAGTAGTCATCTTTACAGGATAACTTTGATGAGGGGTTATCCATTGAAATTCATTTAAATAACTTTAGAAAAGATAAGTAAAACTCACTGAGCTATTAAAGGAGCACTGAAGAAGTGAAGACACCTGTTTTGGTTTTGACAGATGTTGATCGGTGCGGTGCAAACAGCAGCTGAGCATGAGAATGTGTTATGCTGGTGCTGGTGGCTTGCCAAGTGTGAATGCTGGAAGGGGAATGAAGTCAATTTTCATTTGTGTACAATATTCTGGCTATAAATATATGAAATCTCTTATGAAATGCAAAAGTCATGTTTTAGTCTATTCAACTAAGTAGGAAATGACATTTTATTTTAACTATTATGTTAAAATGTAATATATTATTATATCTTTCTGGACAACCAACAATTAAACTGCCATATACTATATATAAAGATGCGTTTCTTTTGACATTTACAAATAGATATTTGGGGACTAGTTTTAAAGTACAAAACAATATTGGCGAATCATAACAAAATGTTTTTGAACTATTAACTAAAATATAAATAACGTTATAAAGTTTTTATTTAAAAATACACGTTTTCTAAAAACCGTACATAGTTTACATACATACTTTAAAAATAATATCTTCGTTGCGAGAGCATATAAATTGGTTGTTTGCTTTTATGACACAATACATGCTTAAGTAATACTTAATTCTAAAATAGTGGTTCTTTTTAACTGATTATTTGACAATGTTGGTCCCAATATGATTGCGAATACTTGTAGTCTTGTGATGATGGCGTTTGATTGTTGCTGCTGTTGTACTTGTTTCCCATTTTGGAGGGTGCCAATACAGAACTCCGACAAGGAGGGCGGCGGCCATCAACAGGAGCGCTGGGAGGAACAGATGCACGATTAAGCTGGAGAGGAGGAGCTGAATGCTTAATTCAACGTTGTACGTCTTGATTAGATGGACGATACTGAAGCAAGTGTAGCCCCAGCCGGAAACCCAGGATATGGCGAGGAGAGCGACTTTCCAATATTTGAGAACGGCGACCATGATGACGATGGTGAGGAAGGGGAAGGTTCAAAAGTTTTAAAAGTACCAAAAGTGGAAGGCGTGAGGATTGAGTATTGCTTAACTCGGTCAGGTTTAGCTCCTGTTAATTCAGAAAAAACAAGAACAACAATTAGTTTAACTTGACTTTAAAATTACTGTAAACAATCTAAAAATTAGAAGTGAGAAAAGCTCGATGAGTATTTTAAAAGGCGTTTATGGCCACCTTTTCAAGTGAACTGTACTAATTTTAATTTGGCTTTTAATGACAAAGTTGTCCTTGAATAACAATTTACTTTTGCTCAGTTAAATAAGTTTAATTATGAATAAGGAAGGAAATGGTTGATTTGACAAACACCAAATACTGGTGAAGAGAAAATTTGCTTTCCGCGGGATTTTTTTCGAATTTCAATTTATGTAATGAAAAAGATGAGGCATTTAACACTCGCGCTGGAACGAAAAACGGAACAAATAGCAGCGCTGGTTAATGTTTCCAAATGCTGTATTTCCACATAATTAAATGACACCAACCTAGTATACTTCAATTTTAAATAGTTATAAAAATGACAAACTGAATATCAGACAGAATAATGAATGTGCAAAAGGACAAATTTTGCTTCCATCAAGTATTTTAAAATTTGAATCAATTAATATGATCCACAGGTAGATGTGCAAGTTACCCCATAATAATATATTAACTTGAAGTTAAGATCAGTTTGTAAAAAACTAATTGACAATTAATTCACTTATACATTATAAGTTGCACTTCAATATACTGTATTAATTGAAATTTTTTTGAGTCGTGTAATTTCCACCCACAGGCAACATCACAATCACAGTCATCCATACTCCATAGTTGAGTAACATTGATAAGTCAATTGGCTAAAGATAACAATGATGATGTGATGATGGCCCTGTTTTGTCGTGGTCGATAATATGATAGCATGACTACACTATGTCTTTATATTGTGATGACTAATTACATTCGGTAGCAAATGTCCTCTTAGCAAAACATGGTGAAAACGATATCAGTAACAAACGCCAAACTGCGATTTCTCCCGAATGACATCAATGACAAGCGCTTATCTTAATCTCTGATGGACAATACTATTCCCCCACACATATTATATTATATTTGTGTAAATACTATTAGATAAATACAGACATATTTTAATGTTTTTAGATATTAAATTATGTTGTGTTTTCACTATTTTTGTCATATTTTGGCATGTCATAGTATATTCATGCCGCGAAGAGTAACGTCACAAGGCAAGGTAATTGGTATGTGGTACTATTAGTATAATGTGTATCTATTCTCTGTCTGGACTCTGGACATTCCAAAACATTTGAACTCGCTTATTTTAGCCCGAAAAAAAATTCTATTTCATTTGAACAAATTATAAATTTTAGAACCTGACTGAGAGTTCATCTCTCACAAAAATGATTGCTACAATTCTTTTTGTACATGCTACATTTGCTACCTTCCTTACCTTGCCTGATTGATTGCTTTTTGCTTGTGTTTTCGTGATTCTCTAAATCTTGTATTGAGCTTTCTTGGTCTTGGTGGCTGCATCTGTACTATCTTTTTTTCGTTTTCTGATTTATTAAATTCAGTTTACTAATTTCCACTTTGTCTCAGTAAATCTTATTTAATCCTTTTAACATTTTGCATTTCATAAGCGCTTATCATTGTTAGTTGAAGATTTAACGCTACTGTGTACAATGACTTGGCTTCGTTGTCTTTTAAAAGGACAAACGGCAAAAGAACAGAGAATGTAAATGACTTGAAAGGTCAAGTAATTAAGACTAAACATTTAAATTTAACTCAATTACATTCATTGCATTATAAAGTACTGTGTAATTGTCACGGACGTTTAACAACAACACTACACGAGTCAAGAAACGTTATTGAAACGTGCGAGTATTTTCCCATAGTTCTTTTAAAGTAGTTTTTTCAAAAACTTTAATTGCATCAAGTTCGTAATTGAATGGTAATTGTAACAAGGAAAAAAATTTAACAGTAGTTATTGAAAGTTTAAAAACGTCTCCTCTGATTGGTTAAAAATTCTATATGGTCCTATTTTAATGACTTGACTAATCTAAACAGCAAAACTTCCAAGTTTTGTATCTCACATTTCATATGCGCTGCATTGCATATACACCTGTTTTGAACATCCATCAATATAATTATTTTAATCAAGAAAATAACTACTTTATATCATTTTCCATTAATCCAGCTATCCAGCATAACAATTTTATCACATATTCAAATCATTTATTTTTCATTCCCACAAAACACAATACCTACACACTCGCATTGCAAATCTATTGAATGTAATTTTGTTTTGATTCTTCTTATTATTATGCAACTTGGATATAAAATACTTATCGTACGTTACGTACCTAGTAATTATAAATGAATGCTGGGTTTTTTCTGGCTACATTTTCCCTGTGATCCTGGATATATGTAAAAAAAATGCACTGGAACTGGATTGGACACACACTTGTTGATATACTCATGAAAGAATTTTTATGTTTTTGTTGTCACTTTAACAGAGTTTGTAAATTTGCTACTCCGCCTCTACTACTTCCAATTGACGTCAGCCACTTGGCTGTATAGCTTTTTCAGTAGTATTATGTGCATGAAAAGGTATATTAAGTATGTGTGTCTTCTTGTTCGTTTTTTTATTACGATCCGGTCCAAAGGTCATAACAGAAAAATAAACAATGTTTTTACAAAGACAAATGTCTCAATATCCTTGGGATAATTTTATATTTTCAAAAATTACACTGTTTTTCACACTTTTCTAATTATTTCAATTGCTTAACCCTTTCAGTCTCATTATTGGAATGAAATTCATATAGTTGTATAGCTTTTCAACGAATTGCACAAGTTTATTGGGAAATAACACCGTAAATCACGTACCCGTTTAAATACTGACACTTGTATAAGAACAAACCGGAGTTCTGTTCTGTTGTGTGTGTGAGAGAGTGTGGTGTGTTGTAGCTTTGCAAAAATA
>JAQFXM010002696.1:0-23452 GCA_034693345.1 Entomobrya multifasciata
AGTGTAATAATTTGTAAGCTTCAAACTATTTGTCTTTGTTCTTATGTAAAAATTAGAATTAGTGCAGAACTTATGATCAAAATGATTGTCATGTTTGAAAAGTTGGTTAAAATACTGGCATCATGCAAAAATCAATAACAAGTTGTTATTAAAAGCTGTACAAAGTACTAATGTTTTTAAATCACAAATTATATTTATTTGATGCTACAAAGTTACAACAAGACAGACATTTTCATACTTTCATTGACAGAGTTTTTGAGGGCGAAATGACAGAAATATGTAAGAAAATAATTTTTTAGTATAAAAATTTTCATCACTCAATTAGTGAGTAGATCTTCTACATCATCTAATGCCGAGTCATCATTATTTTGTGCTTCCATTGCAGAAGATCCTGCGTCACCAGCACCAGACCCAGCGTTACCAGCGGCTGCTGCTGCACCAGCAACAGGTATTCCAGCAACTCCCTTTCTCTCGTTTCCTGCTACGTCCATGTCACGGCGAATCTTCCGGGCAGCTCTCTGATTGTTTTGGGGATACTGAACCATTTGCTGGAAGTCCACTACGTACATGTTTCCAGCGAGAAGAAGTTGGCTGGTGGCCTGCTTGGCGGCAAATGCTGTTTCCAGTACGTTCATAGCTCGTTCATCATACTGCCACCAGCCTGGAAAAGCAAAATAAAAATGATTGCTTAATTATAGCTCTTAACATCTTAATTGTTTAGCGTTTTAAATTGTTGAGGCTGTTCAATTCTCTTTAAATATACTTACCCCCAGCTCGTGATTCATAGAACCAACGGAATCCACTTGCAGCTTTTGGAGGCTCCTTCTGAAGTTCACCAGCGTCGACCATTTGAGGGTTAATAATGGCAGCAGGCGGGATATCCGCACGACAAACGGCACATTTGCTGTTGGCACCTTGAAGGCTCGCTCCTTTAATGCACAGGAAGCAGAAGACGTGGTCACAGGGCAATTTAACTGGGTGCACTGGTTTCATTAAGCAGATTGGGCAAGGAGTTTCATCAGAAGGGGCGGCGGTCGCGGCCACTTGAGGTGCAAATGGATTCTTTGGTGGTACACCAGCCATTTTTTCAATCACCGTTTCACTGATGTATAAAAAACTCAATTAACTTAATTTCACACTTTAACTTATCGTTTTGGCAGTTTTCTTTTTCGTTCTAACTCAAAATCTTCTTCGAAGCAAAACAAAATCGAAAATAAACTAAATCTTTTTGCTGCTGAATGCTTTTATTTTCTAAAAAACGCTACGCTAAATTTTTCAGTATTTAGTTGAGATGGCAATAGTTACACACGAACTCCTTATCTTCTTATTGGCAGCTCCAGCTTGGGAGGACGACGGGGACACGCTGTCTGCAAGCTATGAAGACAGTTCCGTTGACCTTATGAGTTCCCCGCGACAGTCTCCGGGTTCTAATTGCTTCCATAATTGCTATGAACATTTATACATATATATAATATATCATTCAATCTGCACTTCTTTGTTTTAAATCATAGGTTAACCATACTTAATTATCTTAGATCATGATCATATCATGGATTACTTACAGACATACCGAAACAAGCAAGCCATCAGACAAAATTATAAAGAAATGCAACAAATTTCGAAGGAAAGGGGCAAGAAATCTATTCAAACTAGTTAATAGTGTTGACTATCTATTTAATATAGACGAGACTGGAATATTACAACACCGCGTTGTTGACATTTCATTGTCGGGTCAATTCTTCTCAGGTCAAGCGTTACGTCAGGTAAAAGCAGTATTCATGGACATGTGACTCATAAATTGAGCTAAAAACTATAAAAAAAGTGTATTGTTTGTTTTTCATCGTAAAAGTTAATGATAATGCAGCAATTAGTTAAATAACATGAATGATTAGAACACAAAATATTAATATATTTTTCTATTTTTCCATAATTTGCTTTATTTCAACAAAAAATCATAAAGTTACATGTAATATAAATGATCTTAATCAATGATACAATTAACTGTACTGTAGGCTTATTTAACATCTAAAACTTAACTTATCTTAAATTTTTAATTAAACGGCTGAAATATATTTTAAAATACCTAAATTCTAGGTTTAAAATACTATGTTTATTTTTTAAATGTAGTTTTAAATATAGAATGTATTTATGATAAAGCCAATTAATCATTTTTATGAAATTTTCGTATAAAAATGTCGTACAAATCATAAAGCAATAAAACATTTTTAATCTTATAATTGCGGCACATTTTGTGATGATGGATGTTTTACAGTACATTTTCTTTAAAAGTTTACATAATTCTTTTTAATTAAAATTACAATTTACACAGCTTAAAAATAAATTGCTCTAAATTAAAACGAGGCAAGTCTATTGTAAAACACAACAATTTTTTTAAGGATATTTAATATGGCGTTGTTTTGACTTTTTTGATTGTCACACGTCTCATACTGGCGCCGTCGTCGCGTGGCTTGAAATTTTTAAATTTTATTTCAATTATGTACATAAAAATCTGCTATTATCTGGCTTATATTTTGATAAGCACACTACTCCACAATTGACCACCTCTCAAAATACAAAAACTTCACAATTAAATCATACAAAGTACAAATTACATTTTCAATGTTTCATTTTAAAATTACACAAAAAAAAATTACGATAAAAAATCAGAAGTCATCAGTCTTCAATCTTCATTGTTTTTATTTTCATCTTGATTTACATTTATTGCCAGTAATTTATTTTAACAACTTGTTATTTCATAAATTATAAATACATTGTAGGAGTTTGAGGAGTAGATGTCTTCCTTGTCCTCTGTTGACTGCACTTGAGAGGAACCTTCTGTAAAATCTCCACCGGAGGAGGTGGCGGTGTATGAGCCGCATGATGATGACTTGGTACAACCATATCCGTCAATTTCTTCTTTACCCCTCCCACCAAAGCACCACCCCCTCCTCCAACCCTTCCCTCCCCAAAAATATTATTACTACTTCCCCCTCCTCCTCCCCCACTTCCCAAATGATAAGTATTATCATCATTAAAAACCAAGTTAGTCAAAGACTTTGGTCTAAATATCCCCTTTGCTTTTCCGCTCGCCTTTAAATTTAAGTTGAGGTTCAACAAATTTAAATTCAATCCCGAAGGAACACTGTCCCTTATGCTATTAATATTGCTAACACTAACATTAAACCCATTAGCGCTACTGTGATGATGACTTGCCCCTCCTCCTCCGCCATTTCCACTACTGCCATGTGGAAAGCAACGCAATCTTTGCGAGTTTGCTACCACCCCACCCGCTGGACTCACAGATATCCCACTCTCCAAACTATTTCTATTCAAATCATTCATTGATTTGTATCGACAATCAAAAATTGGCGATCTTCTAAAAACAATGCGATTTGTTGGGCTACCACTGAGACCCTTGCCATTCACCAAATCTCCTCCTGAAGCCAATAAACCTCCTCCTCCACCTCCAAGTGGAGAACTACATCCATTACCAGCGCTATTATGCTTCACATACAAGTGCTGTTTTGGCTTCACCTTTTTATCTCCCGCACATCCACCACCTAAACCACCCCCACCCGAAGAAGAACTCCCATAAGAGCCACCCGAGCCACTGGTGTTTGTTGGCGTTGTATTAATCGAGTTCCCCGTTGATCCCAAACTATAAGGATAACTATTACGATGATGGTGGTGATGATGATGCTGATGCTGATGTTGATTATGGGAGTGGTTCTGGTGCTGACCGTGACTTGTGTTGTGGGTGTGCTGCTGCTGCAGACCATTATCTTTACTCGTCTGCTGCGTGATTATCATTCCCCCATTTCCATTTGATGAATAGCCATACTTGAGCTTCTGCTGTTCGTTACCACCAACACCCCCACAACCTCCCCCTCCCGAACTTCTTATTTGAATCTGAACACTTCCCCCATTGTTATGAATTTCATTTGTAATTCCAGTCTCATGTTCCCCCTTTTCTATCGACTCACCACATTTTGATAAATTCTTTGAGTTTTTATTACTCACGCTAACGCTTACTCCTCCAGAGGGTGGATTTAAAAAGAATAAATTTTGCTTTGAGGGTATTGTTTCAATAGGGGGCGGGGGTGGAGGATGGTCATTATCATGAACAAAATGCTCATGAAGATCATCATAGTCTTCTTCGGTATCATCACCAGAAGCATCCAGTCTGTCCAGAGATTTACTTGATAGTAGTCTGCCATAAGGCACGCGATGTTTTGGCACTGGTGGTGGCGGCACACTGCCAACAATCAAGTCTGGTTCATTATGACCCGGTGGAGTGGTAATGGTCACGATTGTAGTTGGGCTTGTAGGAACTGCTGAGGAAGATAATTTATCGTGATTGGCAAAATGCTGATGATGTTGAAGTTGATGATGGGATGAAATTCTACCAGCACCACCACCGCCGCCACCACCATTGTTTTTACCATAATGGCCAGGTTTTTTGTTTTTCTGATATTGTGACGCTTTATTGCAATCAAGATGGAGATGTAGGGGCACAGCAACTTCTTTTAGTAAATTTCGCTCGTTGTTCGTGCTAATCACTTTTTCAGTGTGACCTGACGACGAAACAACTTGAAGTTTACTTTGTGAAGGTGGTGGTGGAGGGGGTTTGATCCCGCGAACGTAATCATAGATTTCATCAATATCTTCATAATCTTGAGCGTCGGGAATCACGTCGTAAGTGGCTGAGCATGTGGTGCTGGTTGTTGAGACAATGGTGGTAGTATTTATATTTGTTGTAGTGCACCCATTTTTCTCTAATAAACCATTGTTTTGGTTGGGATCAGCGGTTGAGGTGATAGTGATGCTGTTTTGTTGACCGCTGTTTACAGTGATAATGGGATCAACACCACCAACTCCTCCACCTGCGGGTGTTAGAAACAAAGGAGGTGCGTAGGCTTTCCATTGTCTGCCATCGAAGCGAAGTTCTTTTTTCAGGTTTATGTCGTAAATCTATTTAAAAATTAAAATTGAGATATAAAAAACCTCATTTAGATCTCATCTTATGAAATGCATATATTTTTTAAATAAGCATATTGTTCATTCATAATCCAATATTCAACCTGAATTAAATCTCTTGAGAAATCAACAAGCATTTTGACTTTCTCATGAACCCTGGAAAACTCCTTGGAATGTTCCACCTCACCCATGTTCCTGCATACTTGGAACTTGAGGGGTACTGTAAGGGGCAGAGGGACCAGGGTCTGGTTGTCTTTCCAGCTCTGCTATAATTTAATTAATTATTTTCCATTAATTGTCTACTTTTTTCTGCATATATTATCTCGTCGATAGTAAGACTAAAATTGATCTATGTGTACTGGAATTCTGTATATTATGTTTTGATTACTTACCTGACTTAAAGGCATTGCAAAAACTAGCTCTTCTTGAATCGTACTGAAAAGCCTCAGTTCCGGGACAAACTTGAAGGAAGTCGTTTTGGCAGATGGCATGACTGGGGGCTTCCCATCCACAAGTCGAACCATTAACGGCAATCGTTTAGTCAAAATATTTCTGTAAAATGAGACAAAAATATATATGAGCAAGATAAGTCATTAGTATTTTATTCAATGGTTATTGTTATTGCTCATCTTAGAAAACCGAAGCATGATAAATGATAATGCATGTGATGTGATATGTGATGATGATAAATGATAATTTGTGTTATTACACCCTTTGACCATTCAACAATCAAATCCATTACATAAAAAACTGTGTACATCTCTCACCCTCACTCACACTCCAAAAATTATTACATGATGCATGCATAAATTACTGGTGTGATGCATAATAATAATCATAATCTTGTGATTGCTCGTTCGTGTCATCGTAATTTCTAAAACGACGAAGATGAAAGGGTCATCGTCGTCATCATATTATCATTACTACTTTAGAAGGTTCACACATAAAAAAAATGTTGTGCATAATATTTTTACATGTCCTCAGTCCTCAATCTTAACATTTTTTCCTGACAGATCGTCATAGTCAGTGACTCAAGTACCTATTTATCATTTTCCTAAATTCAATCGTGGTACCACACAGTTGACAGTATACATTTTAAATTTTGACCAAAAAAATCTGAGAATCGTCAGAATGTTCAAGATTTAATTTAATTATGAGAACTGGTATGAAATATTCAAGCTGTCTAATCTGCCATTACAGTTAATTTTAATTTTTAGCATACTTCGTTTTAACGTCGCCTATTACACGACAATACATGTAATTTCAGGGAGGCTTCTTTGCAATCTGGACATTATTTGCTAGTGATGATGAGAAATGATGGACAGACGTTTCAAATTTAAATGTGCATGTAAATTTATAATGATTAAAATCAATCTAATATTGTATTTCGGGAGCATTGTGTTGGGTAACAAAGCCAGAGACCAAAATCATCGTTTCAGTATTTTGTGTTGTCTGTTGCGAGAATTCTAAGAAGATTAGGTCACGGGTCAATTAAAGATTAGCCTTTTTTCGCTATTATTATGTAAGCTTCACCTAATCTTTTTCTTGAGTTGCATGTCATTCATTCCCTGTAAACTGTAATTCGCATGAACAGTTGGTCTTCTTAACGCTAATTTTTCAACAGCGGTCATCTCTCTCTCACTCAGGTAAAAAATTACACAAAACACTTGCAAACCGCTGCGTACTCAGTTACTCACACTGATTTGATTTGGCTTTTACCGTTTGACATTAAAAAAGAATTTGATGGCTCATGAATCACTATTTTTGATCCTTTGCTCTTTCCTAGCTTAAAATTATGAAATCATTTGAAAAAATTTCATTTTGTCTTTTTTCCAAAAAGTTTTACTGACCTGGCCACAGTATTCTTTTTCACTGTTACGTATTCATCAAGCCACCTAAACAAAACTACAATTCTACTTCCCAATTTAGAAATTAAATTAACGAGCACTTAATTGGATTTTATTAGACAGGGTCTTCTTCATTATTTTTTCACCTTCCTACATAATCTGTCATGTAACAAGCTCTTCACACGCAAATCTCTCTCTCCCTCAGACCTGACCAACTGAAAAAGGTGGCGAAATAATAAACTGTTATATTTTTTGTAATAAAAAATAGATAATCTAAAACCGTTCAATTTTCAGTGTTCAAAAATTCGACCCTATCACCTTTACCTTAACTGCAGTAGTAGCAACACAATTTATTTATAGTTTATTGTGTCAATAGTTCACAGTTAACCTCATAATAAACAGATAAACTACTACAAACTACATAGTCCCAAAAAATTCAAGCTTTTTCATGCAAAAAAAATCTTTTACAAAATAGAAAAAAATCAAACTAAAATTTATTTCCTTTTTTGTTCTTTTGAATGAAATAAAAATTTGAAAACATTATTATCCTTCTCATCATCCCTCTTGGTTGAGTGGATATTCTTTCTAGTTTATTTACGATATTCACCAACAAAATTTAGCTCATTGATCTTCGTCAATCGTTTTGTCGTGTCGTGAGTTTTGTAAAATGAGATGACTGGCTTGGCTACTGCATTGCAAGAAATTGCTGCATGCAACATGTCCGTTTTGTTGTAAATTTCATCTGTAATTTAGTGTGATGATCACGTTTTTCCATAAAAATATTTTTTTATTGTGGAAGTGTAAGGCATCTTTTACACGTACAGTGCAGTATTGTAAAAGGGCACAAAATATACTTATTCATTCCTTCAATTCTTTATTTCAAAATTCTTTTCAAAGTCAAGTCAAAAGATTCACTGCTGCTGCATAATAATATAATTTAATGATCGCCATCAAAAAAAACATTCCCTCATAACCTAATAACCATGATTTATCTTCAAGAAGAAAAAAACGGTGAAAAGTTTGTAACAAAAGTCCTGGTTTAGTATCACCAACCACCACCATCACATCACCCATACCACACCGTTGTGGCAATAAAAAAAATCGCTATAAAAATCAAATTTTATTCATTTCGTCTCACCCTCACCTACCTGCCATTTTCATGTTTGTGCATAAAATTTATACTTATAGCACTGTATACTATATATATTTTTGCGGTTTTTAAATGGAAACCTGAGATATTAAAACTTTTAACATAGCATATATTATGTTCACTACACGAGTATAAAAATTCACAACAAAAACCGTTCGTTCAGAAAATATATTGACATGCTAAACTTAAGCCATGCATAGGTATTCAGTGTTTTTCAGAGTTTACTCACTTTTTTGACATTGGTATTTTTGCATATAAATATTTTTGAAATGTATTGCTCATGAATCGGCTTTTAACCCTGCTCATTCATAACATAACGTATTCCTTCCTACACACGACATCGTTTTTGTACTGTAACCGATTCTTTTTTATTTTTGAATAAAAAGTCTATTGTAGTGGCTAAAAAATTGAATGCAATTTGTGAGCGTGATGCAGAATGCAAATTATCACTGTTCATTTCACCTTTCTTTTATTCCGGTGCCCTTTTTTATATTGCTCGCATTATAATAAATGAGTGAAAATAAGGAAAAAAATCACGGAAACGTGTGGAAAAGCAGATTCATTCATTTTTTTTAAATTGGAAGTCGTGAGGAAAGGAAAACACATTTTAAACTTTATTTTTGAAGGGTTGCTTTTTGCTTTTGATAAAATATTTAACGTACTAACTTTACAGAAGAAAAGGATACAAAAAGTTTGATTTTTTCTGGTAATTTTCTTTAAAAAAATGTATAATAATTTTAATGAAAGCATTGAACTTACTTTGTAGTATGAACACCGCTAATACTGTCTTGTCTCGCTAACGGACTAAATTTCCCCTTTTGAGCTGAGTTCAAGTAGACAGTTTGGCCTTTTGAATCAAAACATCTCAAATATCTTGACACCTTCTTCCCCGTTGGCACACTGACCTCCCCCACCAGCACCAAAATTTCACCAGGTTGAATAAGTCGAGTCTTATCGGATATTTTATAGCTCGGTTGGATGACTCCATGAAGACTACTAATACTGGTATCCGGCGACTCTCCCTTACTCGTTGCAAGATGATTATGAAGATGATGACTTGTAATTTTCTGTGATTGAATCTGGACCACCGCTGATTTGGCATCTGGTTTATAAGCTTTCAACGCCTCCCGGACTAAACAAGCATCTGGGAATTTTCGGGTGAGGGCAGACACCGTTTGTATACATGGCACAGCTCTCCCATCCTCACTCAGTATTTCAAAGTGACCCTCAAAATCCTGGGGAATGGAAAGTGTCGGTCCGAAGGGAACCACTCGCTGACGCGCATTTTTGAACTTGACACATTGAGCAGCAATGCTGAGTTTCTTACCAGCAGAGACGAGAAGTACATGGGACACCAAAGAGGGATTTGAAAATGAGGGCTGACCAATATTTTGATACTGACCCCTGCTTACTTTCGCTATCACTGGGAATCCACCCGGGGATTTGGCTATTTCACCCAAGTAGCTACCTTCCTCCGACCATCTACACTTGGAGAGAAGGTCGGACACGTCTGATCGACTTGCCATTACGCAGCAGTTTAAATGATGGCACAGAGAGCAACCTCCCTTCACCGGGAGAGATGTGCTCTCAGTCCGCGAAGAAAAAAATGTATAATAAAAAAAAATCGAAAATATAAATTCAAAACGTTTCACAATTTTTTTCAAGAGCCACTAAAAATAGTTATTGGTCTACGGAGAATCCACGTTTTCATCATCACGTCACGTAACAAGATCACAATCACAAAAAAACGTTGTACGTTTTTCTTTTCTTTGAAAAGTACGCCCACACTTAAAAATTCCTCTCACGTAACTTATTTATGCATTAAATAGTCTCCGCGCTTCTAGTCAAAAAGGTTTTTTTTATAAAGTTTTAACACCTACACTTCCATAAAACTTATGAAATTACATTCTTCATATATCTTGATTTCCAACAGAGAGTGAGCGTTAGGATAACCACTCCAGCTCCAGCGCTAAGCTGGATGGATGGAACTCTGGACAACTTTTTTTTTCTCCAATTGATAAACTGGCAACTGATGTGACTGCTTTGCTGTCAGTACTCACATCCACATGTGAATATGACCTTGTATATAGAAATCATGGAAAACAAGCCGACCAATTATCAGATATGTAGGATATTTCAATAGTAATCTGGTATGTTGATCTACTGATGCGGTCCGTAACAAACAAGGAAAACAAAATGTTTCACAATCGTCACTACTAATTTATTACAATGCGTAGTTAACACATTGACATTGGTCCGTGGTTGGTTTTGGTCGGACGTAGACGGATGATCGTGAGCAGTTAAAAGTTTTGTGGTTTAACGTTTTTTTGCTGCTGACGATGATGAACTTTTAGGTATTCAAAGGTAAATAGGTATACTTCAGGGATTTAGCTTGAAGGGTTTAATCATTCAAAAGCGCAAACTATCCTTAGTTTGATCATCTATAATTGTCACATTGTCACCAGAGTTTTTTTCTCAGCCATGCATACATGCTACAGTGGGATTTGCATCATCAGCTTAAAAAAATGACCGCAATTAAGTTTTATAGGAAGTACCTCCAAAAAATGTCTACTGAAACCTAAACCACAACGACAACGATGACAATGACAGCTTTATCAACACTGCAAAATGCCAAATGCAACGTGTACTTTGTCTATCTGTCTTGTTACAGGATAAAAAAAGAGCTTGGGGCAATTTGTCTTTGTTTTTTAACGTTTGTTTTAAAGAGAGAAGAAGAATTGAGTCATTCAATCTGGTTTAGGGGATGACGTTTGCAAAGAGCAGACGCAGACGTACTCGGAGTACTTTACGGCTACGGCGGCGGTGACGATGACAGAACGCCTGGTCTGTTTTGGTTTGTTAAACGTGTACGAAAATAGGATTTTGAAGCATGTGCTTATTTAGCCAGGTGATCATGATGATTATGATGTTGACGGTGATGATGAGCGACCAAGAAATCCTCCTCGCACAAGACAACAGCTTTAACTTGTTGACGATGATGATGATGTTCTTGACTGTGACTGTAATTCACGTAACCCTGAAAGTCATCGAAAAGAAAAATCACATTAAAATTATTATCCACTCCATTAGTAATGCTGAATAACCGTGACTTTGAGTGTTTTCAGTTTTTTCTCTCTTCAAAGAGTAAAAACTGTTTAGTAGTAGCTACTAGTCTACTAAATAGCGCGCTTTTATAGGTAGTCAATTTAGTTTACTGAATGTACGAATTAAATGGATGAATCTTCACTCTTGAGTCAGAGGAAAAAACTGTACTTTTTTGGTTTGTGTCATTATCTCATCTAGTGGTACTTGAGAAAAAATATTTTATGCATAATATATGTATGCAGATGATAACTGCACAGCAAGATTTTTAATGTGTTAGTAAAGTAGTGGTAATAACAGTGCTATAGTGCTACCATGATTTCCAACAATTTTTTCCGCGTAGCCTTCGTTCAGTTTCGTTAAGTCGACTAAATAGTTTAGATAAATATACCATTATTGCAACAAGCAATTTAATCTTATTTCCGGAAACATTTAAAGGAGCAATTTTTTGTTTATAGTGCAATCAGAATCAATTTTTATTGGGTTTTAATTGTGCAAATTGGTTGTGAATGGAATAGTAAGTATAAATACCAAAAAGCAAAGTTGAAAGGATAAAAACTACTTGTTTTTTTTAAATATGCAAGTTCGTCTTGTCAGTAAACAGTAGTCCGTAGTTCGTGCCACACAAAAAAGGCGACATATTTATTACAGATTTTTTTACGTCAATCTCGGCAGGTGGTGGCATACTTGTATTTGAATACTTAATAATGCCATCAAGGTTAACATAGTTTAGCAAATTAACAGTAATTTTTAATACGGCATAATTAAGATTACGCACGTACTCTTGATTTGGACACAAAGAAAAACCCCAAAAAATGAAATAAAAATTACAAGTTATCCAATGGACCTACACTAGCAAACAAATAAATAATTTACTTTTAAGACTACCATTTTCAATTAGAATTTTAATTTGTCATAATTTTAAAATTATGTTTTAAATAAAACATAATTACTGTCAAGCTAATCCTGGCTTTAGTTTCAATACATTATTTTTCCAAATTAATATGACCTCTTCTATCAAATAGTACACGCACGTAATTTTTATTACATCACATTTTAATGATATTCAATTTAAAACACATGCGTGGTGCACTAATCAAATAAAAGAATGGTGTATTTGTGCGATAAAACCTTCACCGAAATTAAAAATTTGCCATCTCGAAAATTTCAATTCAGCATCCAAATCCAATTTACAAAAAAATAATACGATCGATCATTATACTTCCGAATTAAAAGGACGTTTGCTGTATGCTACTAAACATGACATGCGTAGCGTCGCTCGCTCGCGCTATTTTTATTTTCCACATCTATCAACATCATGTTACCTTCAAAACGGAAGCAAATTATCTATCACACATTCTTCAAGATTCATTCATGGATGATCATTACCACAATTAATTGTTTATACGTGCAACGTATAATATGAATGTGTGTGGCTTGTCGCCTGTCACCAGAAAACCTCAATTTATTGAAGCACAGCAACAGAACGCGTCTTTCTTTTTGCAGAGCTGTCAGCAGCAGTCTTCTCTTCTCGTCACTTTTAACTTTTTTAATGAAGAAATAAGAAATAAGAAATAATCTTGTTTTATCGCCATTGTTCATGCATTAATGACGACAAAATAATGATACTGAATATAAAAACTATGTAATTCATACAAAGAATTGTCCATGTTTTATATTTAGGTACCTATACCACACATGCTTGTTTACCATGCCGTATGAGATCAGACTAGACCAGAATGCCAATGTCAAGACCCATGAGCATTTTTTCATACCTTGCTTTCCTCCACTTATCTAGCTAATCATGCTATCCTCATAAAAACCACTAACCGTACAACAACTTATTATTGTGCTGCACTATCAAAAAGGGACCCTTGTGACTGTGAGCTTGAGCCGATTGTCAATTTTATTCATCATTATCCTCATTCAGCACAACTTGTAAATAAAGTAGTAAAATTAACAGTTATACAAAGAGTTACATGATATCAAGTGATTTCCTTCTTGGTAAATTATGGGAACAAAAAAGTAAGCTTGTGTGTCTCTGTGTAAAAAGGTATGCGGTAGATAACGCATCGCAAAGTAAAAAGGGATATTTTCTTTCTTATCGTCATCGTCAATGCCTCGACATTGAGCACCCATTAAAATATCCAGTTAGAAGATAAAATAATGCAGGTAATTGTAATCATGAATCTTTTTTGAGCTTTTTGTCTTTTTACTTATTTGCCTGCATATTAGCTGTCTACCTGCATCATCATAAGAGTTTTGTAATAAGCGCAATCGCAAAAAGGCTGAGGCTAATTGCCAAAAATTTCTTGATTAGTAATAATTGAATATTTTAAAGATGCCATCAAATTTACATACACAGTATATATGGATTATATATTGTATGCATACGTAATACGTGAGTACTTTACTTTATGGACAATTAGAATTAAGAAGATTGATGTGCCGCCAGGTATATTGAAGTTTAAAAATATTAAGATAAATAGCCATTATTTTTTAAGTCATACAACCTTCTTGATAATTTATATCTAGCTGTTGTGCTACAAAAACATTCTATCGAATTATGCGATTTATAAAAATGTACATACATATTCATTACTGAATTAGTGATGACTTCATCTGCATCTGCCAGTGTGATATGTTTGATCTCTGCACAATACATGCAAAAAATGTACATTTGTCACTTATTGTGTAAGATGTGATTAGTGTTTGTACACCAATTTGTTCAGGCTGGATTATAGAAATTACTCGAAAAAAGATGGATGGAGATTCTTCAACCAAAACACTTAATTTTATATTTGCTAGTGTCAAAAATGGAGTTTCCTTGAAAATTATTACGAGATAATGATAATTTTTCTAAAATATTTTTGGCAAATCTCAATCTTCCGACGATAATTTTCAATACAAGTAATTACATATTTTGCTAATTTTGTATGTTCATTTTGCCCAGCTAATTAATCAAAAACAAACCATTACAAAAGAGTTTGTTAAAAATACTTATAAATCTATCTGCCTATTTTATGAACTTTTAATTATCCACACGTGGAAATTATGGTTTCACAAGCTAGCAATAGACACATGTTTATAGTTATAGCATAATAGCATCTCTTTCTCAAAAGTTAATTAGAAATTAAGAAAACAAAAATCTGATGAAATTGGAAATTTAAAACTTAATCAATGCATTACTCTTATTTCCAAATGCAGCCCTCTGGCGTATTGCACACTGGTACATTTGACATTTTTTATTTTCATTGTTGAATTATCGTAGCAAGCAATTATTATGTAAATAGTACACAGAAATATTTATGTGTAAGATATCAAGTGACAAGACAATAACAATGCTTTTCTATCAAAATTCCTTAAATAATTTTACGAGTTTACTCAGTACGCAAAACGTACATGTGAGGCAGATAGATTGAACCTAATATTTTCACGTTTCTTGGATTACAATTGACATTGTAATTGTTAGCCTACATACGAAAGCGCTTACCACCCAAAAGTGTGTATTTTTTTATGAAAAATGCCACTTGTCAAATTACATTAATGCTAATGCATCTCAAAAGACAAATCACTTTGTTTTCTGCGTTTTGTCCTGATCTCACTGGTCTTAATCAGGGGCTCTGGCTCAGTCAGTTGAATAAGTAGGTATACCACAATGTCTAAAATGCCTGCAAAATTATACCGATATATCTCATCATGATAGCATAATTTTATAAATTTATACTGAATCAAAATAAAGACTACTTTATAAAATTTAAAAAACCGGCAAAATAATCGGAATAAATATGTTCATGTGACTTTTATAGGTATTATTTATTCAAAAAGCTGTATACTTTGTACAATGATGATATGTGATGTATTACGTAGGTAAGTAACCAAAAAACCAGAGACAATGAACGTGGGAAGTGGGAGAGAGAGCAATAAAAAAATCTCAGTAATCCACCACCACCAACCAAATCAAGCTCACAGGTAACAAAGCAATAGGCAAGGTAAAAACCTCAATTTATTTTACTGCCTGCTGCTCACATATGAAATGTGTATATCATTCCATTCTTCAATTTGATTCTCTTATGGCTTGGCGTTTTGATCATTTTCGTCTTATAAAAAGTCTTTCCATGACTTTACAATCATCATAATCACATCACATCATACAACCAAACACCAAAAGTCTTCTAAAAGATAGTTAATAGAGGATGACATATAACTATGTATACATTACCTACCTATTTTTATTCATGTAGGCATTTATATATTCTTTAAAGTATGTAGAAGACAAATAGGTTTGCATTTTATTTTGGGCATCGCCCAGTCACTTTTGTGACTTGTGTCAGTGTATTAAAAAAATTCAAAAAAACTGCAGAAGCTTATTTTTATTTTACTCTTTTGTGTGTCTCTCTTGATTTATTTGCTAAACATGCGCATTTGTATGTATAAGTGATATGCAATATGTCATGTCATACAATAATACCAGAGACTCGACTCGACTGCTGTAACCCTTTTTTATGACTCAAGTAGTGTACGCAAATACATAAGTACAAAGTATTAAAAATAAAACCGTTAAAATATTTGCCACCATTTTACCTTCTTACAGCCACCACCACAGAAGAATGAAGAGACCAGAGGGGTGCGCAGGGATTTTTGCAGATTTTTATATACGACGAATAAGGTAATGTGGCTGATGATGGTGGTGGTGGTATACAAAGCGAATTGAATAAATCTCTAGTTTTTTGGTTTGGCTTACATAAGTTTATAACCTTTAGTACCGCATCACCTTTACTGCAACCACAAAAAAAATCTTTCTTGTAACTTGAACTTGTATTTTCAAAATAAATACTCTCTCGGAGATCTTATACTCAAAAGAGAGACACACACAAACAATCAGAGTGTCATTCACAAAATAAAAATGACTTCTTTCGTCATTTCTTATGATTATCAAAGAAATCTTGTCGTCTTTGAAAATTCATACTGAAAACCGTGTATAATTCTGCCCATTTTACTACTTCAACTAGCTGATATATGTTATGTTATGCAAAAAAAGAAGAAAGAGCACCGCTCCTCCACTCCGACAGATTTAAAACTTGAACTGATTTTTGTTGTTTTGTAGGCGTGTTGTGTTAAGCATGCGTGTATCTATTATCCATTGAATCTGTCACATTGCATTATGTATAAGCATATTATGTACTATTCTCATTGCGGTCGATGTCACTTTTGTCACACAGTCAGGAAGGAGAAAATCTTTCATGTAAAAAGAAAAAGAGAAAAAAACTAGGCCCTAAAACATGATAACATGCTAAATGTCTATAAAAACCAGAGTGACTTTATTCTTGATCTTTTCCACCGCCACCACCAACAACGGTAATAGTGCAACATCATCATTGTCATCAACAACAATAAACAATGCCAAAAAACGCTAAAACACATAATAAACATACATGAAATGCATGTTTTTTGCTTTTAACGTAATTCATTATTTTTGCGATGATGACGATGATGATCATGGCACTGCACTGCATTGGCTCTTTCTAAGCAGAGGGTGCAGTAATGGGATAAAAATGTAAAAAGGATAATGTAACAACACGTAATATATTATGTGTCTTTTTCTTCAAACTTGTGTGGTAGTAGAGTAGTAAATATATTTATCATGATTATCATGTGATGTGATGTGATGATCAACATCAGTCAGAGATGCACATTTTCTGACTGAACTTGAGAGAGAAAAAACTGTACATGTAATTTGAAACCAGAAGAGAAGAGCATTGATGCAAAAGATGGAATTGAATAAAAAGAAACTTTTTCAAGGTTAAGTGCGCAAGTAGAATGCAAAAAAATGAAATGTTACCGACGACCAACCAAACAACGAAACAACCGAATGTGTATTTAACTTTTTAGAACAATTTCACATTTTGGATCTTTGGTTGGACTCAACTCATTCAATTGTCATCCTACCAAATAGACAAGACCAAAGACCACACTTGTACTAAAACAGTAAACATGCCATTTATACCGAGGAAATGAGAGTGAGTGTTAACGTGTTTTACGTTGTATTGTTCCATGTAAGTAGACTTATGTATCAATGATCATGATAGTAATTATTTTTTTGTTTGTTTTAATTTTTCAAAGAACCGTAAATGTTTGCACTTTTTTATCCATGTTTTGTTTTTTCTACTACCCACCACCACCGGCCCCACGACGATTGACGACAGACTATCAAGCCAAATTAATCTCGTTTTTTTTCTCTGCGTCTTACTCTACAAAGCCATTAGCCATGTTTTTAGAATGTCTTTTTGTGCGAGAGTGTCCTTTTGAGTCTGGCTCTTTGGTGGAGGAAGCAAAATGCCAAGCCACAGAAAGACAAACCACGACTTTTATTATGATGACGATGTAAGCACTTCCATTTTGATTCCAATGTGTGTGGTTTGATTACCTTACAGAACTGGATTAATTATTACTACTTTACCAAAAGTCATCATCAAAAAATCATAATCAATATGAAAGGCCACTCCTACATGATTTATGTGGTTTTAATTACAAATGATGTGTGTACACAGTACACTCACACAAAACACAAAAATAAACTTTGTTCCGGGTACGCTTCTTAATTATGAACTTCACATTGAAGCTTTTGTAAAGTATACAGTAGTACAATATGATAATTAATTATATAAAATGGACAAAGACATCATTATTTTCGTAAAGGCTAGTGTATCTACAGTGCACACTGTAAACAAGCTAAATTGTCTTTTTACGGGACCACCACTTTGAAATAAAATGACATAATCATCTCTTCATAAAAAATTGAAAAAATAGCATCTACCTTTCCTGTTTTGCGTGGTTGCAATGCAAGGTTGATTTTTTTCTTAGATTTTTTTGCTGATTGTAAAGTCAGATAGGCACCTATGCAATCCAAAACGTAAACCACCTTTTTTCGGTGTAATCCTTCCTCCACAACAATATAATAAACCAACAACTTTGAAAAAAACATGATCTTGTTGATATCTCTCATCATAATCATCGTCATCATCATCATCATGGAAAATACAAGTGGCAAAAAGATTTGTGAACATTACTGCACAGAAGTTGCTTGGACTGGTGGTATGTTGGTAGTGGATTTTGGATTGGATAAAGTCGTGGATATATGTTGTCGTACACGTTTGTCATGCAGCTACCTGTTTTGCGCTTTAACGTCTTTTTCATGACTTGTCTTTTTGAGAGAGAAAAAATGAAAAAGAGAAAAATTTGTGATAATTCGTGGCTTTTTACGTGAAACAAGAAAATGTATGAGATCATACATACAAATAGGTCACCTCACACACAAAACAGACAGAAAGCGCAATAAAAAACATAGGACATTACAGTAAAGTATAAAAATATCTAAAGAAACTGGTTGGTGGTGAAGATAAAAGGGCTTCCTTGTGAAAACTAATGCGTTATATGACACTTCCATTACTTCCATTATAACAACCATTATCTTTAAAAAAGTATTTATTTTGTCATCAATCTTGTGGGGTCATATAGTTCAAGACGCCATAATTTCAAAAGATAAAGTCGATCTGAGATACTTATATTGGTTTTTCTATCACTTCAGCTACTTGTAAGCGTTCAGTGAAATCTGTTTATGGGAATAAATTTCAGACCGTAGATTATTTAAAACAAACGACTTCCAAATGGTAAATAACGAGCAACGACACTTAAAATTTTAAAATACCGATACAAATGGTACGATGCATGCATTATAATAGGTTGACTACTGTGTATTGGCTTTCTTGAAACGCACACCTTTTAAAAGCGTCAGATGAGGAGACAGGTTCAAGTTGGTTAAATCATTGATTGTTATGTTTATCAGCTTTTCTTTTACTACTATCAGAAAATACCATCAAGATGACTCAGCGGAATAAAATTTGAAAAGAAAATGAAACCAATTTCTTGATTACAAAAGAAGTTGCTAAATTTACAATAAAAAGAAGAGTTGTTGATACTACTGCACTGTTGTATATAGCTGCTGGACCGGAGAAAAGTTGATTGGAGATTTTTGAACCTGGAATATCCAATTTAGTTTTTTTATACATACTGCGTAGTGCTTTTTCCACCCGGAGAGATTCAATTGATTGTGAAACGGAGAGAGAGAGGGCAACAACTTGAAAACGACATTTCACATTATCTTCTCTTTTTTGCAATTATAAATGCAGAAATTGATTGTACCTGTTTGTTATTATAAAATGCTACCTTTACTCCTCTATGATTTGATATCAATGTCGTATACAAATCTATTGGTCTAAATGAAAACATGAATTTGTTTGGAAATTTGATTCCGTGTTCTTCTGTCATTGTACCAAAAGTACTATTTTAAATGCAACACTTTGTCTCTCATTTTTTTGTACCACACACAAAAAGTACCTTATTTGTACCTATATTTTCAATTATGTAACAGGTTATTATATCAAGAATACTATTTCATCTTCATCGTTCAAATCGAAATAATAGATTTTCAATTTTTTTGCTTATCAAAATATCATACGATAGTAATATAAGTGGTGGTGGTGATGGTAGTAAAGCTACAAACATAAAAAAATTGGACTTGTATCGTGTGGAACAAAGTACATCTTGTGATGTAACAAAAAAAAACAATCGTGATGATATGCAAAAAACAAGATGCAAGCCAGGCAGGATCATCATTATCATCATCGTCACTACTATCATATCACGAAAACAGGAGGCGTGATCTTGAAATATGATACATAACATCCATAATATCAGCAGTGGAGGATCAAGAGCAGAAAAAAGCAAAAGTTGAAGTTGTAGATTTTGCAGAGGAGAAAAAAACGGAGAAATTATTTTCTCTTACAATCACTTCTTTTTGCACACACACAGATTTTTTTACTACTCATAATATTCAAAATATGGCAATAATTATTGAACTGAACTGGTTTCCTTCTGAATGAAAAGTTGTAACTACTGACTATTCGACTGTGGTGAACAGCAGGAATACAACAATGGACGGTGGCAATGGTCATGGTTCATTGTTTGCTAAAATGCATATTATGTTGATACTGATACTTCACATATCATTATCAGTACAGGTACTTAATTTATTTATTTCACATAAACATAAACAAAGTTGTGACATGTTGTGTAATTAGTGGACTTTTTTAAAAGATTAAAACAGCGAGCGGTCCAGTAGTAGAAGGGGAATTAAAATCAAATTAGAATTTTAATCGAAATAGACCCAGTCAAAAAATCAAAGTTTTATAAGAGTTTTATAGATGGACTAAGACAACAAGTCTTTGTGTGATGATGATCCAAGATCAAGGTTGGATTTGGATAATAAACTTTGAAATAAAAAATGAGATTTTCTTCCCACAGTTTAGTTTGATCAAACAACAAGCATCATCATCGCAAAAAAATAACAATGAACCTAAAAGAACACCGCCTACCAAATATATTTAGATATTTTTTTGCAATAATGAACCTGAATAAGAATCCATCCATATTGTTCAAATATTTTTGTTCGAAAATAATCGTGACCATATTACGATATCTCTTAGATTCTTGATTAATTGGTAGATAATGAGTTTTTGTAATCAATACAATGAAGGGAGAGAGATGAGATGTGAATGGTAAAGCCCAATTCATGGAAAGAGATTAGCAAATGAAGTGGAAAGATGAAACGAAGGAGATGAGCAGTTCAAAATTAGTCATTAATCCGAACTTAAAACAAACCTGCAAAAAAATAAGTTTGTATTTTTATCGTGGTTTTATATTTCCTTAATCGTGTATTTCATATAATGATGGTGCTTAATTAGTGTATAGATTGGTGGTGCTGGTTGAGGTGTGGGATGGTAAATTATGTGATGAGTAAACATGAGTAAAGCACAATGCACCGTTTCTATTTGTGAATATGACTATACGACCGAAATAACCAACACGTGATTCAGAAAAAAATATCCGTAATGAGGTATCGGTTTTTTATAGATCGCCCACAAAATTTTGTGTAAACTTTGTAATAACAACCACTAATGATTTTTTACCGAAATTAAAAATTACCTATAATTTCGGTACATCCTTTGGGGCTCATTAGCCATTTGTATAACTGTTCAGGAATACTATTTATGGAATGTGTACAACATACCGTACGAAATCCCGTGTCCAATAAAGGTATTAATTAGATGAACAACCAGAAAATGATTTTTATTTTGATTTCAAACAGGAAAAACTGTACTTTCGATTTTGGCGTCAGCGTCACTGATCAAAACAAACTGCTATATAGTTGAGCTAGTCTAAATATTTTTAATATGCAAATTTTTCCAACCAGTTTCCTCAAAGTTACCTATCTATTTTTATAGCGGCTATTCAACTTTTAATCCGATTCAATTCAACTGACCAGAAAAGGAATATTATCACAAAAAGTATTAAAAATCAAGGACTATTCATTTTTCTAATGAACTTGTTTGCTTGCAACTTGCATCTGAAATATTTTTTAATGATTCAAATCCAAACGAAACAAGGCCACTGATAAAAATACACATGCATAAAACATAATGGAAAGAGAATGAAGCTTATGAAATGGCTACCGGCAAGAAATAGTGCTTTACTACGCTTACTAATCAATTAATTACACTACAAAAAATGGCATTCCACATTCCTTATTGAATATTTTTTTAATCTTTTCATTTCTAAACATGACTTACTTTTTAATGTGCCTAATTGCTAATTGTCACTTGGTTTTTTCAACGCGGATTTTTTTGTGGTTAACTTGGTACTTGGTCATCATCATGCAACCTGACATTGACCATGAAAAAATGCAAGCGGGTCTACAAAGCAATCAAACACTTTTTCTACCTGACAAATATGCAATTAGTATGGACACAGTACACAGCTACCGAAGAAGACACAAGATAATGATAATAGTTCTACTGGTAGTTTTTTGCTGTTAATTAAACAACTCGTAAAACTAATATAAAAATCCGAACAAACAAATAACTTGTGACTTGATGCCGCACGCTCTCACGCTAATTCCAAACAAAAAATTGATCACTAACAAATTATTAATTTGCAATTTGCATTGATAGCTTTTCAATATATTCTCTTTTTTAACTGGACAGGTCTAATCTTCACTCTTGCTGCTTGTTGGCACATTTCTTTAAGAATTAGCTACCATTTTTATATTCTTTCAAATTTACATAATTGTTTCATCTTCTCGTATTTTGCAGGTCCCCATCGCTCGCCAATTTTTTCATTTATACAAACTTGACATTGTAGCTTCAGCAGAATGAATCTAATTACCATATTTCCTATTTATCTTGTTTGCTCCATTCATTTTTTTTCTTGGACAAAAAACTTACAATATCATCTTCCAATTTTGTTTTACTCCAAGTCATCCTTTTACCATCATCATCATCACGTAATGTGTGCAATTTCAATTAAATTCATTTAATCAAAATGCATGTTCTAACGTTTACGTTCAAGACGTTAATTTTATTTCAGCATGAAAATTGTAATAGTGGCAAATTTTTGTTGTTCTTTTTGTGTGGACGGTGTTATTTTCTGGTCTGATCTCTGAACGCCTTAAAGGATATTATATGGAAAAAACTTGTTGTTTTTTAAATTGAATTGATTCAATGAAAATGACAATGATCCACTGAAATGAAAAAAAATGAAAATTGAAATCATACAATTTGTCGTTTCGATAGAGCGTAATAGGGAATAATTTTTATTCCAGTACAGATTGGTTATCTATACTATAGTACAAATTGTTAAATTCTAAGCGTACTTAAGATAGGTGTAGATACCTAACAAATAGAAAAAATCAAATCTATTTCACTTTTCATCCATCATTTTAAATAATAATATGATACGACCATTATTAAATCATTATTTAAATTTTTCAGTTATGATCAAATATGCATATGTATATTCAAGTTTTTGTGGCATTCAACTCAACTCTAAAAACGACTTGTAGTTCCCAAATCCAGGGCTGATAAATTTACAATGCATGCCAGCTTAGCTTGTAGAATGTACCTATGAATGATAGTTTGCTAAATCAGTACAGTGTTGTTTCTCTTGTCATGTTAAAAAGAGTAAAAAATCCTTAACAATCATCCAATTATGAAAACCCGTCAAATAATAATAAGGTGTTATGTATCCACTTTTGTTATGGAAAATGAATAAAAAGGCTACACGCAAAGAAAAGTTAGATTACATGATCATGATCAGGGACAAACTGGCTTGGAAACAAGAACGATACCGCTTCAAAAACATAGTTTAGTAACTAAACTTTACTTACAATGCATGTCGGGGGGTGGGGAAATCCAAATCAAGATAAAAAGTATATTTTCTATGACAGTTTTTCATGCTGATTACGAAAATCATAACCATT
>JAQFXM010002697.1:0-23440 GCA_034693345.1 Entomobrya multifasciata
TGTGCGAGATATTAAGCCTTGAGTGTTTCCGACGCACACCCAAACGCATAACTGGCCGTTGTTGCCAACGTAAGGGTTGCGTTATAACGTAGACCCCTGCCAGCAAAAAGTGTATAAAAATGATGCAAGCAATTTAATGAAGTTTGGAGTGCACTTGATTATTATTAGGAAAACGTCATGAGTTGAATAGAGAGATGAATCTTTCGTTTTCCTTAATCAATTGCATTCTTCTCTGCTTTTTTTCTTTATTGAATGAACGTGAGCAACAGTCATCCCAAAAATCCCAAAGTAATTTATTCTTTCTTGTATGCAGTGTGTATTCATTAAAATAGGTAGCCTATCAAAAGGCATAAACAAGTTATCACAACGTAAAATCAAATCAAGGCAGAGTGAAAGAAGTGGATTGTTGTTGTGTGTGTGACAAGGAGAAAAAATGCTGACCATTCAAAAGTAATTTTACACTCAATAACAATCCAAATCCACTTCTCCAGTGCAGTAGTAATGGAATGACGAGGCAATGGAGATGAGCAGATGAAGATGTATAGAATTTTAGAGCCGACGTGTGAATCCAAATGTTTACAAATAAATCTAACAGTGAGGACACTAAAGGTGCGACTGTGTGACTCTTAAGATTAGTCGTTATGATAAGGGTGCTCGAGTACACATGTCTTTATTACGAAGAAATTCAAGTCAACTTGAAAGAGTAGCTTTAAAAAATGATGATGGTTTTCTACATACATGCTCATCATAAAAGTAATATGGATCAAAATGCATTCAACAGAAGCTACTACAGTGTATGCATATTTTAAATGGAGAGATTGTGATAAGTGTATTTACATGAATAGGAGACTTACTAATTTAGATATTGAATTTTACTTGGGCTTGCCCTTTAGTATAATAATCATTTTCTCTTTTTGTTGACGGATATATGTGTAATAAATTTATTTGGTTTGGCAATCCAAATGACTGCAGAGAGCAGTAAAAATGATCAGAAGAAGCATGAAAGCGATAAGGCAGACGGTGCCAGTCTTATTGCTTCTTTGATTTCATGGTATTGTGTAACATGTATATAATATCCTCCCAGAAGAGAATTTCCACGGTTCAATTCAATAGTATATCGCTATTCTTTTTCAAACTTGAGATTTATCAAGATATTCGTTGCATGCATACATACGATGTGATGTTTTGTAGAAATTTAAATTGGAGGAAGCTAAGTATTTTCTATGTAATATGTAGATGTTTAACAGGCTTGTTTAACAATAGAGCTGTGAACTTTTGTTCTTTAGTCCAGTTAGCTGATAGTAAAGACCACAAACTCATAATTTTATGCATGTACATATTATTATCAGGGGCTTGCTTTTGGTCTGTTCAGCTCTGCTTGCTATTATTATTCAAAGAGAGAGACTGAGAGAGGAGAAGAGAATCGAGGATTCATTTGGTGCCAGTGGGATTGGTAAATTGCTGATAAGGATTGGGAAAGAGAGATATGAGCGTGATGAGATGAAGAGGCAAATGAGGTACAGGGTACAAGGCACACATGTGATGTGAGTATGTGTGTTAAGTTAATACGCTGCGGATACTGGTAGAATAATATGTAAATTAGTCTACTAGACTTTGGCTTGAATTGAATGGAGAAGCAGATCATAATATTAGAAGGGATGTGAAGATGACGGTGATGAGGAGGATGGCGAGGAGGAGAAAGAAAATCAGGAAGGATGAAAGTCATTACTTTTAACACTGGCTCTTTGGCTGGGTGATAGCGATGCTGCTGTGTATATTCCTCAATGGAGCAGGCAGGGTCGACTCGACAAGGAGTTGATGATGATGGTGTTCGTGGGTGAATAAAGATGCACATCATGCTAATGAAATGAGACCTTTATTGTAATGAACAACTTAATTTTCTTCTCTCTCTTTCTACTAGACAGCAAGCCCAAAAGAAATGGAGCAAAAAATACACAGTTAAATTGAAGAGGAAGGAAGAAGTCTATACGAAAACGGTGTTGTTTAAGTGTCTGCTACATGACCTGCTAGAAGAGTTTTGCCCAAAGAAGTCAAAATAAAGTGAATGGTTTCAAGTGGAAAAGGAGAAGTAGCGATTTTTATTTTATTTTTATGCGCCCGATGATATCTTAATGTTCACAGACGACTGGAGGAGGATAGTTACAGATAATGATGTTGATTTTGGATTTGAAAAAGAGATCACGCTCTAATAACTTCGATGCAGTGAACTCAACACGCTAGAGAAAGACTGGCTGCCGTAGTACAACAGTTACAGTGTTTACTTTTCTGTACTCATTCTAGTCCTCTCCACCTTCTGGCATTGCTAATAGGTAAAAGTACATAAAAATGTATTATAAATAATAATAAACGTACGGGAAGGAATGGTTCGATTAATGAGCAGATTTTCAGATAAATCACTTCAGTTTTTTTTCAATAGAAAAGTAGGCGTCGCCAACTTGAGCTTTTAATTTTTTTCCATATTTTATTCCTTTCTATTTTATTGCTATACTTGATCTTCTTCACGAACGACAGGTTTTCATTAAAAATTAGGTACATGATGTGATGATAATGATATTTTTTGTGACTTAAGTCATTATGCAACCGTTTACCTATCCAAGTATACATCAGTGTATCGTAATAGTTCATATTCTAATAGTGCAATTATCATTATAATTAAATGGAAAAGTCAAAGAGAAAAATCAACTTTTTGCATAATCTTAATTAAATAACGTCACGTTTTGCTATTTACACAAAAACAACCTATTTTCCCAAAAATACTACTTTATTCCACTTCAGAAAGAGAAATGCTATTAGACATACCAAACAAGCCAAGTCAAGCCACCAGTTGATTGCCAATTAGCAACAGGATGCCAAACACAAAGAGAAACATAGAGAGATAGCTCATTTCACAGAGACTTGACTTTTGTGTAGTCAAGAAACTCATTCTTCATCTCATCATCACTCTCGTTTTTTATCTGTTGTTGTGCCATTTTGACTGCGCTTTTCTTGTTCTGCGGCTCAGATTTCTTTGGTAAAGTCATACAACAACATTTCATCGAATGACTATTACGACACGACATGACGACCAGCGTCCACTTACAAAGTGGAATTCTTGCAAGAGAAATTATATAAAAACAAACTACACAAAACACATTTTCCAGCTCACACTCACACGACGACAACGACAAAACAATATTGAAAAAGGTACAACAAAGTAGAAACGTTTATGTATTGTGCAAGAGAAACAATGATGCTCGCATTCGCATTTATAGACCACTTGACTCAAAAACCAGTTCAGAGTACGCCCACCGCTGTGAAAATTAATGAAATCGAATAATTTTTATTTTCACAGCAGTGATTCATCTTCTCTCTCTCTCTCTCCCTGTTTTTCAATCTACACCAATAAATACCTGTGTGCATGTGTGTTTGTGATACAAAGTCAGATAGGATGATTGTTTCTTACTTTTTTCTTCTCACTTTTTATGTCCAGTCCATGTCTCTTCTCAAATCATGATTACAAAACGAGATAACATTTACACAAATGTCAAAATTTCAACAATTCCAACCTTCTTCATTTTTAGCGAGCAAGGTAGGCATACAAAGAAAATAAAGTAAAATACTTTGTTTCCATTTTATCTTTTCTACAATCTCAACAATCATCAGTACGACTTCTTGTTTTGTTACAAAATCCATTTTTATTGTTTGCTGTATAGCTTCATTATTGCTCATGTTCCGTCAACAGACAATATAAGACAACCCATCAAAACAAAAAATCCAACTTGTTCCATTGGTCAAGAAATATAAGCAAAAAATAGCCACTCAAAAGTACTTTGTATTAAGATTAGCACTGCTGCTCTTCTCTTTGTAAAGTACTTCAAGAAATTAGCAGAACGAAATGGCTTTCCATTTATTTACGCATCGCATCTTATTTCATCTTCCAAGAAACCCGATTCGTGTTTACTTAGCGGACCACCCGAAATTTATAAAAGCTCAATTTTCAGCAACGAAAAAGAGAACCAATCAAGTTTTTGCAATATGACTCATGACTCAGTAATCGAAGGAGAAAAAGGAGACATGTGCTAATGACAGAAAAATTACTAGCAAATGAGGCCAACCAACCATTTCTAATATTTTACATGTGAAATGTGCATGTGGAACACAAAGACATTTTTACACAGGTACATAATGAGCTTTCATGAAGAAAATATTCTCTGGCATATGGCAAATAAGCACCTTTTTTCACTTTTTCCACCTCACCAACTTTTATGACGATGTCTATGGTCAGCTGTCTATAATTTTTTCCATGAAAAGAAAAACCAATTATTTTTGTTTGTTGAAAAGGCAAGTACTATAGCATTTTCTGAAACGAAAATAAAAATGAGCATATTTTATAGTTGTCTGGAATAAAATAAAGTTGGTGATTTTCATAGGCTGTTGGCGAGAACTGGGTGCCACCTAATTTTCCCATAACTTAACATATACACAGGCATAGCCATGTATGAAGTCTAGTCAAGTCAGGTCTCCTTCAAGTCAACTGATGATACTATTGCTACAAAAGGAATGATCATGATAACGACATGCAATCATAAAGGAACTAAAGTATTAGTATGCAGCAGCATAAAAATTGCTTTTTAATGTGTTTTTCGAATACTAAATGCAATAGACGAATACACACACACAGTCAAGTCATCGTACATCCGCTCCTCCGGTTTTGTTCGCTTAAACTTTTTGTGCATGTTGCTGTGTGCCTTCCATTTGTGTTATTTTTTGTCGGTGAACAAGCAAGCTTTTTTAACAGGTTGCCTGTGTTTTAAGGTGATGGATAAAAAGTTTTGTAACAACTGCTCAGCTCACACATACTTACATACTCACAATACAACTACAATAATATCACCGACCAGAGAATACTGAAAGAGAAAAAAAACAATAACGACTTTGGATTTAGTTTTAATGTCTTTGCTTGTGTTATGCTACCACTTTTTTCACTGAAGGAAAAAACTAATAATGTAAAATGGCACGGCCCCAAAAACTTAAGTCATAAAAGTGACTGGTGATCGCAATCAGTATTTTGTTACAGCTTGTAACAGAGTTTACTACTACAACTGGAAATTCTATAAAATCTTAATAACAGTTCTGGCTGTGTATGGACAGTTCTGTACTAATATATATTTTAGTCGCTTGACGTATAAAAGTAAAAGTCATAAAAATCATCGATGCTTTTCGGTTTTGGAAAAAATGAAAAAGGAAACTACACCAATACTAATATGCAAATTAACTATTTTTTCTAAGGTTGATTATTATTAACGCACAACACAACAAAAAGTACAAATAATTATCACACTCATCATACTGATTTTACTATTGCATGTTTACATTTATGGAAATCAGTTTAGATTTGTTGGAAAAAACAAAAGGTTAAAAGAATGGCTAAAAGCAAAATGTACAGATTTAGGTACATACTTGTATATATTTTTTATACAAATTTTATTTTTCTCCACCTGCTGTTCAGTTAGAAGAGAAGTCAAAAACGCAAAAATGATATATGAACTTTGATATCCGGAGCCAAAAAATAGGAAGGAAAGGTACAGGAGAAAAGTAAAGTTGAAAGGAGAAATAATTTACATAATATTTTGTTCACCAGCAGTCCAGTCCACGTACATGAAATGTTGAGAGTATAAATGCGAAATATATTTTCGTTGAAAGAAGCACGCAGGTAAAAAAAATACGTATGTGTTCTTATTAGATTTGCACTTTAATTCCAAACTAACCTTTTCGTAAACCTAACAATTACTCAAAGTCACGCATTCGCATATATTTTAGTATCCAATGTATTCCAATAATAAATTGTTAACGTGAGTGTTGAACCTTAAAAATATTCGTATCCTTTAATTTAAACACGCATTACTACTATCAAACTGTGGTGGCGATACGATGCGATGGTGTGTGGTGGTGGCGGTTGTGTGATATGTAGAAACATGCCACAAACATATCAGAATGTGGGCAAATTTATTTTCCATGTTTGAATACAAAGTAAGCAAGCGTATCGAGTCCATTCTAATTTTGCATCAACAAAGTAACATGTGGCATGTGAGAATGTGCTCTGTTTCGTTTCTCATCTTTTGCGTTGCCGCCTGTTGTTTTCTCCAGAAAAGATATTGTTCTTTCGTTTCATTACATTAGCGAAACCCCTACCGACCGTGTATGCTTTTGTTTTTTGTGTTTCGGCATTCGGCATGCAATCCAAAGCGTGAATTCTTGTGACAAAAAAATAATAAAATTTTCGTTGCGTAAATGTTTTTCTCGTGTAATTGTTCTCTTTCTCTACCAAATTAATACTGCGTGTCTATCACACACGCTGTTTGTATGAGTTTGTCCACGCATCGTTCAAAAAAGGGACAATCGTTCACAATCAACAATCACACAGAAACATAATAAATGCCCTCATTCGTTCCTTCATCTCTTCTCCATGCTCTGTTTCTGTTTTGCATGCACATCGGAAACTTCAAAAAGCTCAAAATGAAAGATGGGAAGTGTGTGTTTGCCTGACTTGTCACAAGAGCACATAAAATTGTTCTCCTGCTGTTGTACTCCAATCTCTCACACAAGCTTATTTTCTCTCTCTTTATCCTTGTGTTATTTATCATGGCCCAATATATTTTTGCTAAAAGCTATTTTATTGGTGTAATGTGGAGAATATCTGGATCTCTGGATTTTGGATGTACTTGGAGCAACTAGGCAAACAGTTTAGTAAATAGACCCATAAAGCATCACAAAACACACATATAATAGCAAATATTATGGATGTCAAAATATATTGCCAACCATGCAGCTTGTAGCCAGCCAGCGTGCCGTGCACATTTGCCTGCGAAATGAGAATGGATTGGATGGTGAGATGGATTGCCAGTTCGTTATTTGCTTTGCTTTAACTTTTGTGACTTTTTTATGTTCTCTTTTTTACAGCTCGCTACTTACATTATAATATCGCTGGAACATGTACTTTGTACCACATTACGACAATCACATCTTTCGTTATAGTCCAGTAATGCGTTTGTTGGTATGTAAGAAAACGGAAAGTCAAGTCATATAACAACCGAATTTTGTAGCAAGTACCATGTCGCATGTACCACGTATTATTGTTGTCGTCGTCATTTGTTTGATACATTTTGTGATATGGTTTATTTTTATGCGATACACACAACATACAACTCATATGAATAATCTGAACATAAAAAATAAATGAATAGAATGGCCATTTCCGCTAGCTCATTCATTTGGCAACGGTCTGCCTACAAGAACGACAAACGGACACATGGACTCCACCACTACAAATAAGCGTCATTTGCCAGTTCTTCCTGCAAAGTTGCTCACTTTTTTCTACTCTCGGTATAACCGGCCACTTTCTCCTTTTGCTCACTATACACAACTACAACCAACCACTTTGAGATATTGATCGCGTAAAAAATGGTGTACACATGCAAACGTCAAGATGGAAATGGAAGGATAGCAGAGAGCAGCAACAAAACATTCTGTTTATTTTCTGGTGCTACTGCAGAGAAAGTAAACTAGCAAAAGCACAACATTGCCATAATCATCATCATCTCATCATCGTTCTCCTGATGATGATGATGGTGCTGATGATGGTCATCATTTTAGTGTGACTAAGTGAGTAAGTATCCAACCAAGTCGTAGGAAATATGGTAATAGCCAACAAGAAACACACGCAGAGGGAGTAAAGTGCAAAAACCGATGCAAAATTAGGAAAGCCCTTTGTCGTACAATAAAAAATGTGACTCGTGGGTGGGATGTATGTATTTTTTGTATGGAAAAGAAAAAAAGAACAGCAGCAGAGCAAAGAGAGAGCAGAGAGTAGTCAGTAGTAGACAGCACACACTTAAAATACAAACAAGCAATTGATGTGTCTGTCTGGATGGCAAGGCAAAAGTCGAGAAAATTTACAGGAACACAATCAGCAGGGAACATGTGTACTTTTTAACTCTTTCTCTACTTCTTTCGAAAACAACAGTAGAAAAACATACAATAGTAAAATAGACAGGGTTACTGCTACGATAATAACAGCAAATTGCTACCTCACCAGGCCGTGCTTCCCGGAGAAGGACAAAGAGAAAGAGAGAAGCACACACACAGTGAAAGTTTGTTAAATGAAGCTGAACTGAAGACCCCTTTTATTTTTGCTGCTGGTTGCCTACTTTCACTTTACTTTATTTACTAAAAAAGAAAGAAAAAATATATAGCATACATGTACATTAGATTTTCTCCATGCCTGCGTTTTTTCGTTAGAAATAGAAAGCAGGCCAGTGTGGTATGGCATCAACATAGCTTTTTGGCTTGACATGACAATATTATTACTGCTACAACAGAGTGTGTAATTTCTCTGTTTTGTTCCCAGCTTTTACAGAGCGCTTCGTAAATATATTTGCCTTAACTTGCCACGCTACATTTTATGTTTACAGCAATAATGACGACATGACAGTACACAGCATCTTGACTCTGACAAATAACAGTACACACAGTTATTGTTAAAAAGTACACTTTAGCGAGTAAAACAGACAAAGAGTAAGTAAACATGCAAGTTTGCCTACTTACTACTTCTTTTTTCAAACACATCTTACTTTCAAGGAAGAAAAAACCATGTGCATGTATTCATACAGTAATACTTAATGGTATCTCTTTTGGGTGGATTGGTTGATACTGGGACCATTTTGCAGTTGTAAAAACTGACATGCCGTGAAATGGTTGGAAAAGATGGAATGAGTTTTACATGCCTCGCCAATACTACCACAATACATTAAACAAACATGCAGCAAGTACCAAGTACTATAATGCCTGTGGTGGTCTGATGGACAATATTACCTACCTTGCTCGTCTTCAAGGAAAAATGTCGCTTTTCACAGTAGACAAGAATATTAGAAAAGTCACATGCGAGATGCTAATACAATAAAAGGAAATAACAAGCATGTTTTCTGTACGACGGTAGATTGAATGTAATATGAGGGTACAATAAAATGACATGTATTTCAATACAAGGACTGTGTGCTACATACAAACTGTAAGAAACAAGCATGGAACAGCGGCGCACAAGGCAAAAGCAATAGAATTTATGAGGATGTTAATGTTCGTCTTTAACATTTCCTCCCGGGTACTATACAACCCTGTTCCCATTGCCGCATCAATATCACAAGGAAAAGCAAAAAACACGAACAGTACACATTGCTACCACTTTTTGTTGTAATTTACTTGCAGAGATTCTGGATGGAAGAACAAGTCAAATCACAAGACTTTTTCTTGTAAATACTCAAGTAAAAAATGGGAAACTAAAATATATCTACGTGCTCTATTTATTTTTAGTGAAAAATGAGTTTCTGATCAGATTCCCGTTTTTAGTAAGCAGTCAAGGGAGCTGAATGAAATGACAGAAGAGAGGAGAATATTATGATAATTATAATACTAATAGTAATAATCATGACGAGGACGACAATGACAATGGTCATAGTCATGCTCACAAATGGGTAATGCTCGTTTATTCATTGAACCATTAGCCTGCGTCTTTTAAGATCCAAATCAGTTTTTGGAATGGCCGCAAAATGCGTACATTTCTGCGTTAATCTTTGCAAAGTCTCACATCCACCACTCCAAAACAGCCAAAGATGTATGTATACATATTCATATGTATATGCTCCCACTTCCCACGTATATTCTGCATCATTATCGTCATATTCTTTACACGACATACTGCAAGTACGCCTATCATACCAAGTAATAATCATAACAATAGTAATAATAGTAGAAACGGGAGAAAGACAAGAAGAAGAGTTGCCATTGTCATAGTCATGATGCTGCAAAAAAATATTCCGCTATCAGGATTTCACTCTACATTTCAGGATCCTAAGTACCGGAGAGAAGGAAACGGTTGAACAGTGCAGCGGATGGAAAGGAAAGGATAACCGATTCCTTACACATGACGTTGTTGGCTGACTGAGTGAACAGTGGATGCCAGTACGCATGCAACCCTTTTTCTTTATAACATTACTAATAGCCATTCTAAAACCTTGCTACCTACCAACTACCAGCAAATCTGCAATGATCAATGAAGAAATACACAGATAATGTATATATAGCAGAAAGCGATTGTCAGAGAGAAAATAGAATACCCAGTTTTTGGTATTTTTACGGTTATAAGTATTTTCATGAATAATATGACATGCAGAAGATTCCGCAGTTTTTTACAATCCCTCCAACCTAAACTCAGAGTGATGCTAGTATTTTAAGTACACTTTTTCAGGAGTAATAAGTGGTCTGGTCGTAGCAAAAAAGCATTGAAAAGTTTCATGTGTCAGTAAAATAGGCAACAGGAAACACACGAGAGAGAAGGGAACTGATATCTTTCAAGTGGAACATTTTCAAGTTTTGCTTTCTCTCTCTCTTTCTATCCCTGCCTGTCTCTTTAAGGGAATTTCGAGCAAGTATAGTAGTAAGTAATCTTGTGTGATGAAAAACTAAGGCATATATATTCCATTATTATTACGAAAAAGCTTTGTGTGTACTTGAAGTGAACTGAAACACATACATAACATGGAATGTTACTAGACATACGTGCATTAGATTATTGCTACCTTTTCTCCATTGAACCTCTACCAACTCACTTGTCGTTCACTCAACTTTTAAACTTTTCCTTCATGCCACCGCAGCACCATTCATCCATCCATTCTTCACACACATACCCAGCACGGCAGCAGCATATGATAATGATGATCACGGTCTCTGGTTTGGTTTGGTCTGCTGGTGGTCTGTCCCACTTACATGAAATTGTTCTTCTGTGAATGGATGATGATAATATGTGATGTGAAATGGTAAAAGTAGAGTAGAAAGTCATGGGATAAAAGTGAAAAGTCAGAAAAGAGAAGCGAGCTTATGGATACGTAGAGAGAGAGGTAGGTAGGTACAGAGAGTCGCTTGAGGGATGATAATAATGCAATATGGAAGCAGTGGCAAAGCATGGCATAGCAGCACGAACATCAAGAAGATGATGATCATGAAGGCATTGTACTTTGTACTTTACTTTGTGTTTCTATAATGGTCACTAAATGTTAAGTGGTTTTAGGTATTCTCTCATGGCATTACCATTTTTAGACCAGAGAACAGACTAGAGAGAGACCAAGTTAGGCAGCGCAACTGACATGACGATGACGATGCATTCAACACAAAGCATTCTCTATTGTTATTATTATTACCACTTCGCTCTTCAACTTTCACATTCCCTGCTTTACTTTTTAGTACTGCTCTGTTCTCTTTGGAAAATTGTGGATTTTCATCAAACTCATACATTTCTTTACTCTCGTTTTATCCATCAATTCATCTTTTTACACTACATACAGAAACAAATACAGTATGAGCATATCATGGTATGTGAGAACATGCCGATTTCACAATTCACAATACAAAGACATGTAGATACTACCAAAAGAAATTTATACATTCACAGTTTTATATCTTCACTGTCCATTTTACACATTTTCACTAGCATTTTTTCACCATACTTTTCTGTATATGAGTGCTTTTCTCTTTTTGTGAAATGGAAGTTGGCCATTTTATTATTGAGGCTAGTAGTATGTTTGAAGAGGAAAAAGTAGTAGAGCTAGAATGATAGCCATAGTGTAAGAGTGGACCACGTATTTTACTGCTACTGACATCATCATGATCACAGGGTGATGATGATGCTTTTTTGCCAGTAGGCCAGCTTTATATTTACCAAAGCTAAGTGCCCACATACCATCATCACCATCATCTACGCTCCATGTGTTGGATGCCTTTATGTGATGTGTACAGAAAGAATCTGGAAATGTCTGCTCTTAGGCAACAGCAATTCAGGGTAACTCTGAAAAAAGTGAAGTTTTATCGAGCTTTAACGGGAACGAAAACAGTTTGGATTTTAGTGGGCAAAAATATAAAAAATAAGGTACATGTGAATGACGATGATGGCAATGGTAAGGCATTACATATAAAAAGAAAGCTAATATCATTCTACCATGAGATGTTGATAGATATGTGTGTGCTGTGTAAACACAGGAATCGGTCATCTTCACTTATTTGTAGTATTAGTGGTGGGGAAGTGAAGAAAGAGTTGAGAGGAGTAGGTATACTAGCTTTCTCTTTCTTCTTGATACTCCAATGATCACACAAAAGGCTCAGCAGGTTTTTATACAGCTGGTGTGTCTGGTTCTGGTGGCGGTGAGTGGCGATGTGGTTTGGTTTGGTGTGGCATGTCGTGGCATGACTAACGATAGTGATGTGATGTGATAGATATCGCTTTTTGCAAGCATACAAGCTGTACATAAATATATGTGTGTAAGAGTTTGAACAAAAATGTGTGTAAGTAGGCACACAAGAGGATGTTACATATATAAATAAATATAAAACGTAAAGAAAACTTTCTCGACTTTCCAAAGTTGTTACTTTTCTATATTTTTAAGCGCTCAAGCTGCTACGAGACTAGACACCGTGGATGATGGGCGGCGAAAATACAGGGCTGAAATAACTAAAAAGGAAGAGGGAAAGTGATGTGACGACAAAGAGAAGTCCAGTTCACCAGCAACTAAAGTTGTTGTTGAAAAATAAATGGAAAATAAGAGCAAGCAAAATTTAATGTGTGCAATGCATGTGCTGTGGTGAGCCACACAACTGACTACTGACTGTGTTTGTACGTACATTTGTGCGTTTTGTGTGCTATTGACCTCAATAATAAAAAAGGATGGAAAGTTTTAGTTATTGGATGGCTGTGCATGAAGAGAGCATTAGCCTTATAGTCGGCCATTCATTCATACTGACTGGCTTGGTAGAGGCATAGGCAGGGGAAGTGGAAAAGAGCATCCAGCGAGAAGGATGGATACATAAATTGGAGATAACAGCTGGAATGTTTTGGTAGAAAGCAAAGTAAAGTAACTAAACATGTATCTACGAGAATGGAATGGCCAGAAAGAGAGAGATGTACAAAAAACCTTTTGAGTACTAACTCTATCTGAATTCTGTACAGTGAGAGATGCGGCATCAGCTCGACATCCTTTTTGTTCATTTTTGTGGGAAAATATTTTGTGACGGCGGACAAAGATGATGACGGTAATAATAATAATATAAAAAGCGAATCACTTGGCATTATCACATGGAAGCACAAAAAAATGAGACGGAGCTTTTAAATGGAAAATGAGCCACATCACAATAACAATGACAAATGTAAAAACACTTAAAAGCCAGTCATACAATAATGATAACTGCTAAAATCATGAACAGAAAGTATAAAAATCCGTGTCACTCAACTTACTTTGGCTAGATAATGCCCACAGCTTACAAGCAGAGTACTTTTTTGCTCAGAGGCATTAAATTTTTATTATGTAAAACTTTAAAATGTACATTCTTCTACAAATGTAGTTTCATATTACTTTATTTTATGTGATTGTTTTTCTACTGATATGGTTTTATTTTGATGTTTTAGTCAAATAAACTTGTTTAAAAGCATAACTCATTTTGTCGTTTTACGTCACGTCTAACTGACCGACCAGTAACAATAACTTGAGCTTCAGCTAGTAATGTTAAGAAGCTCGTTAATTTAATTGATTATCTTACGATCATGTCTGCATGCTAACATACTGAGAGGAAACCGTCACTCAACTCAGCACTGTGTACTATTAGCATCTATCTATACAATTGCAATTATTTTGCGCAGAAAATGCATTTGTTTAAGTGACTTGTTCACACTCTTGATTCTACATACAAGGAAAGTAATATCTTATTTTTTTACTATATTTGTGCCTCTGTCTGCACTGGTAATGCTAGTTACAAACAAGCTCATAAAGCACTTTGTATCTCCATTAGTTTTATCTCTGAAATATACATATTCCTTTTGTTGTTATCTTTTGTTGTTATCTTTTGTGTTACTAGCACAAACTGACATTATCATTGTGGGAATGTTGTGATATAACTAAATCTAGAAAAGTATAGTAATACAAGCTGTATATTATTATGCTTCTTTCAGAGCCATCCAATAATATGTTCAGAGTTTACTATTTTTTCTATTGCCATTTCATTGTGTTTTTTCTTCTCTAGTGACTGCATTAAAAAGCTTCAGTACTCTCTCTCCCTCCGATATTCTGTTGTGACGCAGAAGAGTGGAAGAAGAACAAATGAAAGGAAGGCAAATGCAGAGAAAAAATGAGAGAAAATGTACTCTTCCACTACACTAGGCAAGAAGATAGTGAGTGGTTGCAGTTGTAGAGTAAAAATGTGTGTATCGCACAATCTTACTTTTTTTTGAATACATACAGCATTTTAATATACATTGTTTGGTGGAAGGAGAAAGAGAGAAAAAAGGAAAATAACCTGCTTTTTACTCAGAGAGAAATGACTTTTTCTCCTTAAAAGAAACTTGTTTTCCGCCGGCACTCTCACCAACACTCTTAGAAAGCACCACGTTTATTTCTGCTCTGATGGTGACGATGTAACATAAGAATTGTCATTGCTCTCTTTTACTCGGCATCCAAAAAAAGATATTATGCTTGCTTGATGTGTATATGTACAAATGTGCGTGGTATAAGGGACACTTGAGAGATATGCTAGATAATATAATGGAATATGCATACATACAAAATATGCATACGATGAAAATATAAATGCCTCTCAAGTCAAGTCTCTCAATGCTTCTGCTGTGTGTAAAATGCTGCTGTATTCACTTGAGAGATTCATACATACATATTTGACATTACATTACACACGACTACTTCAAAGAGGCACTTGAGAGAGAACCTCGCGTTGTCACTTTTGTGTGACAAAAAAGAGGAAATGTACAGCAGAAGCGGTGGTGTTACTTTTGCTTTGCTACTTACAAAACTACCTGCAGTTGTAAGAAAAAAGGTTGTTTGGCCTGATGAGATGAGAACACGAGAGAGATGGTGAGTGTGAGTAGTTTCAGAGCTTGAACTTGAGTGCGTAGCAAAGCAACACCAAACTTTTACACAGGGACCACCATACCATAATCACAAGTCTTACACAAGTAGCAAAAGGATAAAAAAGTAAAGTAGTATCTAAATTCTTTTTGGATGAGCAAGCTAGAAGAAGAAGACACTCTCAAGAAAGAGAATTATATTTAATGTGCAGCACATTACATTTTTTTTGCCATCTCACCACCACCAAAATGGTCCTGTGTACCATTTAAGGTCCAGAAAGTTCCAGGGTTGTAGTGAATGTACTTATGTGTACGACATAAGCGCGTGTAGAACTACTTGTCTGGAAACTTTCTTCTTTGCTTTCTTGCTTGGACTCATTCATTCGAATGTAATGCGAAGTTGGGAGGTATTTTTAAAGGACAGTCAGAAAAAAGACCACTTGTACATTCAATCTCTCTCGAGTAAAAGAGATAAAACGAGGAACTCTCCACTCCAGAGGACAAAACAGGCCGACGACTTGTGATTGTGAAAAAGAGTGTTCTACATTTGCGATGACGATTCCTTAACAATGGGACAGACGCTTTTAATGAAATTCCGCCTACACACACTTTCTGCAAAGATAATAAATAGAGTCTTTCTACTCATTTAGCCCTTTTTAAGGAAAGGGGGTATGCATACATTTAACTTTGACATGTTATTTTAGAGCACATGTGTGTGTGTGTCGAGTGTGTTTGCAAAATTAAGTACATTTTTCACTTTTCCCTAACCCTTTTCATTTAACATGCCGATATTGTTACTATTCATCTCTGTGCCTTGCCGCTCTGGTCTCATTTCTCATCATCATCATCTTTCAAAAAAGCCTTTTGATTCAGCTGGTGCTGCTTTAAGCATGCACACTACAACATGTTACTTTGAAAATGAGCCAATTTCCCATCACACAGCAGCACACCATAAAAAAGTGGAAAGATGAATAAGTGAATCCAATTTACTTCATTTACACACTGCCTGTGCACACTTGTTTGAAAAAAGGGGAAGCAAAAAAAGTTAAAATTGAAGTTTTTCACTCTTTTCTTTCCTCTCTTCTCGTTCGCTTTTGTGTTTTTAGAAAATCGTTACTGAATGAATAAAGAAGAGGATGAAAGGCCGATGGATACTTTAGATTAGAAGAGATTTGTTGGAATGAGCAAATGAAGTTAAGGGGAAAGTTTTAAATCGTAAATCAAATCAAGAACAAAATAGTTCATTAATCAATGCTTGCTTACTCAAAAAAATGGCGGAATTGAACAGAAGTTTTCTTCATAAAGAAAAATATACATGCATACTTACATAATGTTTCAAGTGGTCTTGTTATACTGATTTTCAGAAGATGATAATATGATGAAAAAGTAAGATAGATGAAGTATAAAAGAAATCTTGAATTGCCACATTTTTCTTGGCGTGCAGTAATTTAGCGGATACACTGGAAAAAATGTGTGTATGTAGCAATTTGTATTTTTTATTATGATGAAGCGCCCTTTCGCTGCAAAGCTAGTCAGCACACACCTTTTTGCATATTTTTGCTTGCTTGCATGGTTGGTTGGCTGTCGTGATGTATGCACGTAGGCTCTGCCTTTTCCCATTTCAAACGTCACGACTTTTCCACGTTGACTTTTTGGCTGGATGATGTGGTGTGTGTAATATGTGTGTGAACAAATATGTGCCTAAAAGAAATATTTTATCGTTGATATGATGAAGATGATGATGTTGATCAGAATGATTTGTTCGCTCATGACCAGTGCGAGAGTTGTACTAAAATTTCAACTTTATCGGTTCACTTGAGTGGATTGCTAAACAGATTTTTCCTTATTATTTTTCTAGCAAACAAGCAAATACAACTGCATACTCATTTTCTTTAAGAAAATTCCTTCATGATTATCGACAAAAATGATGAAACTCATTGAATATTATTATTATCTTTGGTATTTTTGTTGGATTTATGATAAAAATTGTAAAGAAGATATGCAATTATTAAAGACCATGAAAAACTGCAAAAAGAAAACACGATTTGCTTGTAATTTTGAACATCATGCTTAGAATAAAGATGACATATCGTATAGTATACATAAATATTCCAAATCATGTTGAGGTTCATGTTCCCTTTGAACTCAAAAAGCCAAGCCACCAGTCATGTATCCAAAAGGATGAGTCAAACAGATGTGTATCTTTTTTGTGCTACCAACTTTAACCAGAATCAGTCAGTCTTCTTTTTGCTTTTTTCAAGAGGAATTCCAATTTTCCATTTAGTATAGACAAATATACAGACGAAGATAAAAAATTGAAGTAAAATATATACTGTAAGACAAACTTTTTTAAAGTTCAGTCACAATTTTATCAGATTTTAAGGGAAGTTATAAACCAAAAGTTACAAAGAAGTTCAAAATATTATTTGAGTTGGAACTAACCGCAAATAACGCGTTTGCCGCTTGTATAAGCATCAACAGCCACACATATTCCAGTCCACCAACGAAAAATCGATAAACGCAAGTTTTAGCATTTTCCTAAAAAGATGCAAAGGCATGACTGATCAAAGATGCATGATTTGTGCTATCTGGAACTGAGAACCAACTTTTTTTTATCTAGCAGAAGTGTAATCCAACTTGAAGAAAAACATATTACGCGATTTTATACTTACTTTTCACATACTTCTTATGTGTACCCATCATATCACCCGTGACATAACCAACCGTATTTTATGCAAATAACAAATATGATTTTCGTGTTGCGGTTGGTTAAAAAAGTACATAAAATTTGCTCAGTTGTTGTTCTCTTATTAAGATACACGCTTACAAAAGGCAAAACCTACTATAATATTTACTTTCAAGGGAAAATTTCTCTGCTAACCTGTTATAGGTGGAAATGATGAAAAAAGGAAGGAATAAAATGTATCTACATAAAATGTAAAGGAACACACACACAAATAACTCCATATTCATTCGTAATATTTACTATTTCCGTCTGTCTGATAGGTTGTGCAGTCAAAGAAGAGTGCGTGTGAGAGTGAACGAGTTGAAAATATTTTTTCCTCTCATCACCATCATCACCATTCCCATCATCGCTCAACCTTTTTTGACGCGGTTAAGTACACAAGCAAACAAGAATTTTCCCTCAAAAAAACTTCCAAACTCTGTTAAACTCACATCTCACACATTCATATATGATGATTTTGACTTTTTGCCTTGTTGCTCTGCTACCACTACTGTTTTGCTGTTGATTTTATAACTATTTTCCTTTTTCCTTTGCACTTATACAAGCTTGATTGGGCAGCCAAAAAGCCAGCAAGCTTGACATAATGCAATGAAGAGCAGCAGCTGAAAAGTTCACTAACTTTTACATTTCCACGTTTTGTTACCATTCCCTCACACTAAAATGCAAACATCATGGTTTTGGGCGTTACCTTACCTGTCGCCCATAAACCATTCCTTGTCAACCCTTCACTCTTTTTGCAGTTTTTTTCCACGAAACCAAAAAGTAAATGAAACAAGTAACTTTTTTTCTTGGGTGAAACTTAAATTTGTTTCATTTTTTCCACTTTGTCAACCCTTCCATCATTATGATCATCCGTCAAATAATTTTGTTCGGGGAATATTCTCATCTTCTGTCTTCGTGCTATATCCCAACAAAACTGTGTTTGGCCTCCGGAAGAATTTTCTACTTTGAGTTTAAGTATTTTTGCCACATTTTCATTTAAAATCCATTGTTTTTTTGACAGCTCGTTTCTCAAAAAAAGTTTTCTAGAAAATAAAATTGAGAAAAATGAGCCGGAAATCATTTCGTTTTTAAAGATTAAAATTAACGTTGAGTGCATGTAAACTTTAATACATGAACACGATGAACAAACTCAAGTTAATTTTTATTATTGTTTCTAGTCGAAGGTGCAAAAACAACATAAAAGGTTATGGTGTGACGAAAGCAATATAATGATTACTTGTTTATTTTTTTCTCCAACTAGCAAAACCGCGCCTTATACCCTAAACTCATCATTTTTGCTTTTAAAAGCAAACTCATGACATTCATTGCCTCAATACTTGTCTTTGTCTCTTTTTCTTTTTAAATTTTTTCCTGTGAAACAAAAGTGGAGTTGACGTGAATTGCCGTTTTGGGTTGTTTGTCGGGGAACTCGCTCCATAATAATTTCATTTACTTGTTTTTAACAACAAATTCCTTCACAATATGTACTTATTTAACTGCATAACATGAGTTTATACTTTTGCACATGGAAAAACTATAATAAACTGAAATGAAATTGAAGAAAGGAAGAAAAAAAGAGACGTCATCATCATGACATGAAGTTGAAAGAGAGTTGATGATGTTGATGGCAAGACAGATATGGTTTCACTTGGTTCAATAGCAATTGTTCTTATTTAACCCTCCGAGGCCATCATTTTAGTCATTAAACCAACATAAAAATGTTGCAGTGTTTCAAGTAACTATACTCATTCCTGAGTCTGAGTTTTTACCTAACTAGATCCGCTTGAGTCTCCATTTCTCTCATTCTGAATCTACTTGTTTGGTAATGATTGCATTATCTTTATGCCGTATCAACTGCCACTTGACTTTGTTCACTTGTCTTGTAAAGAAGTTACATTGAATTCCATTTTATTATAATAACCTTGTTGAATTACCTCATCATCCTTTTCATCCGATTATGAAATGCAATACTACCGCGCTTCGCTTACTTTTCCCCTTTTTTGCGATGAGAATGCTGTTGAACTAATGAAGTTTGCAATTTTTATTGTCCTCTTAAAACTTCATTGTCATTATCATCATCGCTGTGATGATGAACATGAACATTCACTCTCGCTCGCCCTCTCAGTTTTTTCAAAAAGGAAACAAGCCCAGCGGGAGAACTATACAGTCTTGCACAAACTCAAGAAAAGACATGATCATCATCAAAAGAGAAAATTAAGTTGGATTTTGTTGCACTTTTGCTCTTTTGTGTACCTGGGCATTTTAATGATTGTCTGGCTGTTCCTGAGTCAGAGAGGTAAATTGTATTGATGAAGAATGCAAAAGTTGCTGAAACAATGCGCGAATTCCAGCTTAAAGTTAATGATCAAGTATTTCCTACAATTTATTTATGAGCCAAAATTATTATGATGATTGAGTCATGAAAATGATGAGTGAACCAAAGGTTGATAGTAGACATTAGACATCCAACCGTTTCGCTGCCCATCGTCCACACAAATCTATTGCGACTGCGAATCGTAATTGTACCCTGCAAAAAAATGATGATGAGATGGAAAAAGAATGAGAAATACAGAAGATAAAATGAAATTACTGAAACATTTCTTTAATAAAAAAATATCAAATCAAAAATTCTGCTGGTACGCCGGTCAATGCCGTACAATTTAGTAATTTAATAGGAAAGCAATATATTAGCGTATCTTATGTGTGTAAATTCAATACGTAGGGATTAGCCTGTCATAATTTTTAAAGTGTTTCTTCAAGCCATACTAATAGCACATTGTGTGCTTGTGCATGCATATTATGCATATATAATTTCTGCTTATTGCTCTTCCATTGTTTCAAGAAGAATCAATACACCATCATCATTCATCAAGGTCCTGCTGATCATCTTGATCGAATTTGCTTCAAACTGTGATTAAAATGATGCAAGAAGGTAACTAACCAATAAACCAACTTTCCAGGGGCCATCACGGTCAGCCAAGTCAAGCTAGTAACATAACAGCACGGTATTTTCTTCGTAATTCGTAGCCGGTGTGTTGTTGGCTGTGAGTAGAATGATGCATGTTTTTTTCCCCCACAACAGAAAAAATTGTATTAGAAATTGGCATGCGAGATGATATAAAGAAAAAAATGAGTTGATTAGCCATTCAGTTCTAGTCCGACAGGCAAAGTAAAGAAGATACGTTTTCTTCCATCTATTTATTTTTTTCATTTTGAATTATGTATATCCGTCTATTAGAGATTTTAGAGGTTTTCTTATACACATTGCCCATTAATTTTACTATTCATTCATTCATAATCCAAATTACAAGTCCATTGAAACCCATTATGCATATAACAAACAAGTAGTTTGTTATTTTTATTTGGCTTCGGCTTCATAAAATATTTGTGTTTTGGTTTTACCTTCTCAATCTTTAACCGATCCGAGAGAGAGAGCGGATTCACTTTCAACTTGACTCAAACTGGACCAGTATTTAAAGTGGGTAGAGAAGCAGAGTATGTCTTTTTCGTATTGCTGCTGCCTCAATTGCATTGAAAGCATCTTCTCGTAATAATAACATGCTTGTGGTTATGCTCCAAGGTACCAAAAGGCTTGACTTGACACGATGAGATAACAAATTACCCATGTAGATAATCACACAGAAACAACAGCTTAAACAGTCCAGCTTATTATGCCAAGCCCCACCACCACACCACTACCATCATCATCATCTTCATCAATGTGTTTTTTACCTGCTGCCATCATCTTTTTTTGAGAGAAGGAAGAAAAATTAAAATGGAAAATCAAACAAGTTTAAACTCATTTTTCAACTGAGGATGGTGAAGATCACTAAAGGCAATATAAAAAACCAACTACTTTGCTTTTGTGTGGATATCTAAAAGTTTTCTATGTATATTAGCTAATCATAATTTATGTCCTGATCTCGATTCTGAAGCCCTGATAACTCGATCTGTGTGTTCTTCTCCAAAGAAAAAAATACGGCTAGTGGATTGACCACATCAGAATTAACCACACAAATGATGATGATGATAATACAATACAGAATACGGACCAATAAACTATTCTTCCCAAAAACTGGCTTTTTATATATTTCGCAAGTATTCCTTTATTCGTATTTCATTATATGTAGAAAAAATATCATCATTATTATCATGATGGTCATTATCATAATCCACAAATCAGTTTTGATTTTTAGTACTTTGAAATTATTTGTTTCACTTTGACGAAAATGCTATTCTATTTTTCCTTTGTGTGCAAAGTGCCATGCCGATCGATACTCTATACAAAAACAATATTAATCCTAGCCGCCGTCGTCACTAGTTCAATAATTTTTATAAAGTTGTTTCGACTGGCGGGTCACTACCTAAAAAACGCCGCATCAAAAGATTAGCTTTGACAGACACATATTTTTAAATGATCCTTTTTATACGTTGTTTTTTCATCTTTGATGATGTTGTTGATTATGAGCTAATCGACCGAATGATAAAAAGATCATCACACTGATGACGGCTTAGAGTACAACCGAATCAGCGAAAATGAAGAAGTAACTTTGAAAGTTGAAAGTTGAGCATTAGGTTTTTTATGCTTGTTCGGCTACGTAATGCATTAGACACACATTTCTCCATTCGAACTTTGAAGAGTTGAAGATGGACAACTGAATTGACAATGAGAGAAGTAGCAGCAGCTGCTGTGTCAAAAAGACAGAATAGTGAACACAGTTCTCTAAATGTTTCTATCACTTTTGTTGTGATACGAGAGACGAAAGGAGAGAAGACGATAAAATTATGTTTTTTATTTGGCGGAATGGAGACCAATTCTAACTAATCTGCATAGATATTACGAGAAAATAAAATTGTAATGATGTCCACTTTTTCTTCTTTGGTGTCTACTCTCTTTTGTTGCTGAATAGAGCTGCGGTTGTTATGATGTTGCGGTCTCTCATCTTCCTCACATCTTTGGCACATGGTGCATTAGGATAATGAGGCGAGAGATTACAAGAATGGGATGATGATGATGTAGTCAGAGAACATAATAAACTTGATGATGATTATGATAAGGCTACATGGTCTTGTTCAGTTGCATAATGTGATCTTTAATGCTAGATATATATGTGTGCAAGCAAAACTAATGAAGTTTTTGATATAACATTAGATTTAAATGTTTATTTAAATGTATTTCTATAACTTATAACATTTTATAAGGAAAATGTGAAACACTGCATATAAATTAACTGCGTATAAATGAAAAAGTTTGAAGTTAACCAAGTTGGGTTTTCCAACTAAAAGCTTGCACAATTGTGAAGAGCTGATATTGATATGGTGTGTAAATTGATCGTTATGTTTATGGAACTGACAATGAGTTGCTAATGTCGCAAAAAAATGATTTTTTAACGGTGTGAGAAGTTTTTAATTGAAGAAAACAACATGGGTGGCACTTATCGTACTGTACCTAAGTATTCATTTATATCTCGTCGGGATCAATCGTAATTGCAACTTCATCGATATCACAAAGACACTGTCCTGTCATATCTGTTCTGAACAAATATTCGTCATATAAGTCATTAAATCTTTAACGGTATCGAAACCAGATATGGCAAAACCCGCGGGTTTTTTAGTTAAAACCCGCGGGTACGGGTATTAACGGGTTTAAATGGGTTTAAACGGGTATGTGGGTTTTAACGGGTCTTGCTTTAAAATTTGAATTTAGCGCACTTTTTATTACTCTATGACTTATATGTACCCCCATGTTAATTAATTAAACC
>JAQFXM010002698.1:0-23440 GCA_034693345.1 Entomobrya multifasciata
AAGTATGAGTGCATTTAATTGTAAGATTTTGTGTGAATTGTAAGATTGACAAGCAAGTCGGTCAGTTGTGTTTTTGTTATTATTATTAGATTTTCAGTCAAGTCGTAATAATCAGAGTCAGTATAGTCAAAATTGTAGAATCAGTATAAAAGTTGTATTTTGTTATCGGTATGGTCTTATCATCGATAATAAAGATAATTGTTGGAAAAGTATTGCTTTCTTCGTAGTTTTGAAGAGCTCATTAATAGTAGTGAGTAATTGGCATTGGTTAGTTGAGCATACTTTTAGTTCTCTGTAAGTCAAGCAGAGTGGTCCTTCGAACAAGTCATTGATAAGCACTAGGGTTCATCCAGCTTACAACTGAGATTCTGGTGCCATCATTTACATTCTGTTTTGCAAAACTGACTGTTTAGACACTACTACTGGTTGGAGGTTATAGGAAAAACGGAAAGATATTGGTAGCTATGTTTTTTATAGACATTTACCTACTAATATATTCAAGCTTTGAAGATTATATAGTAGTTTCATGTAGTGATCCATCCAGGGTTTATAGAAGCAATGTAAAAATGTAATGCATGATATTTACTTTCTCATGATTATCCTAAAAGCACCAGAATTGATGTTACTACTATTTCATGTTTAACTATAATATGCATATTAAACAAGTAGGAAAAAAAGTGTAGCTGGAATAACTGCAACACAGTCGTAAAAAGTATAAATCCAAAAAAGGAGAGTAAAAACCAGTCTTTTTCTTTATGGCACAGATTTACGGTATTCAGATTTACAGTGTGCTTTTTTGGTTCTATTCTAACTGATTTTGTAAAGCTCAAATCTAGACTAGTACATCACAAAATCAACATGTATTGTGCTCTACATTTTGTTATTATTTAAGTACCCTAAAGCAAAAAAGGCTATAGTGTTCAAAGATATAAGAAATGTTTTCAAAATTTTCAACGTTTCCAGTCGACTTCATTATGACTAGACAAATGATGCATTATAGTTACTGTACAATATACACTACAATGCAGGTATGAACTCCCAAGGGCTGACCAAATTGCATTGAAAAATGCGACAACACAATATATATATAATTTTGCATTGTCGCATTTTTCAATGACCAAATTGGATTAAAATTCATAAAAACGTTTTTTGAATATGAATATCACAAGACAAGCATTTCAGAAAATAATTAGTTTGCTTATTAGCCGACTTGTACGTGCTTTCTATGGACAGACCAAATCAACATGACAGTATGATAAAGATGCAAAGCTACTTATCATCAAAAAAATTTCTACAGATAATCATTCATACCGAAATATCAGAGAGCTAGACGTTTCAAATTAACACTACAAACAAAATGGATAACAAGGTATGATAGATGAATGGAGGCTAGAACGACTTACACATGAGATAGATGAAGTATCCTAATAGTAGAGATCCGGAGGAATATCTTCCTAGCTAGCAAAACTAATAATATTGAACATGAAGCATTTACCGACGGGATATTGGATGGATTCTCTATAATTACTTGCAAATGAATCTATACCATTTCTATTCGTTCACACTTCACACTTACAAAGAACCATGCAAAATCGATAGGTGGAAATTACATGTTATGCCACTACTTATAATTATCTCTATGTGTGAATTTGTTCTATGCATACATGTAATATGCTGTCGTAATCCTAACACCATCGTGTATTCATATCATCTAACTGATAATAAAATATATTTATATGATGTGTAAAATCTCGTTTGATAACCGCAACAAGGTTAAATACTCTATAGTGTTTGCCTAAATACTAGCTCGTCGTGTACTATACGATGATGCAAATGAATTATTTCACGATTTCTATTCTATATAACTCATCTTTCATTCTGATTCCCACAATTATTGTTATGGATGACATTTGGAATGATATCAAATGCATTTATTTTGTAAAGTATGAACTTGTGAACAAGCTTACTTCTTCGTGGAACACACACGGTTGTTATTTAGGTGACGTGCACGGAACAGAGCTTTTGTGTGCCCTTTTCATCCATCTGGTAGGATTATATATTTTGAAGAGCGATTTAAACAACGAAATATAATAAATCAATTCGATATAAATTCCCATGCATCATTGAATAGAACAATTCGTCGTGTCATTACCAACTGGACAGGATTTTCAGTTTACCTTGAATTTATACTACAGAAACATGAGTACGGGTAGGCATGAGCATAACAGGCTTTTGTTCAATTTCAATAGTATATCATTAGTGTTGTTATAAGTTTATAAAGAGGGGAAATAATAGTCAATATCAAAATAAATTTTATTTTGGAAGAAAACATTGGAATTGCCAAATGCCAAACATGAGCTCGGGAAGGGGAGGGCCCACCATTTTCGAATTGGTGGAGCGGACAAGAAAATTCATTCAATTTGAACTAGTAAGATTTACAAAAATGGATTATTTTTTTACAATGTAGATTTTGTGTAGTGGCTTAAATATTTATTTTTCTGGTTTGAGTTCTCTAAAACGAATACGCAGTAATCTTCCTTAAATCTATCTGCGGCAGAGCTCCTAAATGTTATTCATTCTTTAATAGATATTTTTTGGCTCTAGCTGTAATTTTACACAATGCGTTGACATTAAATATATGTATACATACGATATATACATATTATATAGCTGGTCACAACGTTGTAAACGATACCATCATATCTCTTGTGTGATATCATGAAAATGTATTTTAGATCATCGTCTCTTTTACGATAATAACGTTCTTAGTGCATCCTTTCTCTCAAGGTTCATGCGGGTGTTGCTGTTGCCATATTTTTTGGAATTTTTCTCGTCCTTCAACCATGGAATTACAGTCCAGGAAGTTCAGAAGGTAAACTTTTACTTTATACAAAACGGAGCAAATGCACCATGAAAATGGAGTAATAAATGAAACGAGAATGTATGGCCATAAGTTTGAAAATATCAGAAAATATTCTTCTTATTTTGAGTTGAGTATGCATGGCTTTTGTATAATACGAGGTGGGAGGAGGGCTAAGTTCTGTGTTTGCTTTTCTTGTAGAGGTTGATGTTTGAAATGCTTACTTCCCTATTTGCTTTAAGCAAAATTAAACATTCCTCTCGCTAAATTAAACTAGTAAATATTTTATTGCAATTGAATTGCCTTTTACTTTTATAATTACAAAATTTATAGACCGACCGTACTGGATGGTAGGCCCACCTCTCATCTACTTTATGGTAGACCTTCTACTCGCTGTAATGCTTCATTTTGGTCTCAAAAACGAGGTACGTGTTAACATAATATGCAAAAAGTCAAAGAGTTATGAAACTTATGTAAGAGAAAAATCTCTGTCAAATATTAAATCTTAAATGCTCTCTGCTTCTTGAAATTGTTGTTGTCACTTAAAAAGTTAAAGCGTTAATTTCTTTGTGTCTCTCTCGAACAAACACAATCATAGTAATCAAGCTAGAAAGCTAGCTTGTAAGACTGAGGCACATGGCAGACTAGATGAGAGAAATGAGAGTAAAAAAAGAGAAAGTTTGGCTGTTCTTATTCTTTTTTAATTCTTTCATGTTTGTTTTTCCTCTCGTGTAATATTTCTCTGTTCTTATCTTCTCCAATAGCACATAAGTGAACACAAGCAGCATGCTCATAACATTTAGTAAAGTTATACCACGCAACGTTATATAAATATTGAGTGTCTTATATAATATTTTTGTATGAATGTATGATTTTGTTTAATAGCTTCGTCCAAAGACATGCAAAGTTTGGATGCTACTCCAAGTTGGGAACCTCATTCAGCTCACGCTCTTGGGATTCTTTATGATTTGGGAAATTGAGTTTGTCGACTACAGCTACCTCAAACTTATTGTTGCCTTGCTGGTCCTCTATTTATACAAGGCGTATAGGATTTCGCTTATGCAAAAGTTAGTTCTCGATATGAATGCTCGTTGTTCCATTACATGCATCGGTGGTGGTGGCGGCGACGGCGGTGGCAGTGGTAGCCTTACTTCTGCTACAACTCCTACAACCATTAACAGCACAAGTAGTAACAACAACGAGGGCAGTAACATAAGTTCCAGCAGTCACCACTTTCATCAGCAGCAGCAACACTACCATCAAATAGTCAACACTGAACAAATTCTCAAACCTACTTTCACCATTTCCGTGCAACAGCCTGAAGCTACTACAACTATGAGCCTTGCTCCTGCCACTGCTGTTGTTGGAAATGTCAACCAAGAAAGTTCGGCATGATGGCATGATGGTGTGTCGTTAAATGTTTAATGAAGCACGTGAGTAAAAAGGGGAGGACTTTCCGTTACATGTAATAGTTGTTGCGGTTCATGGTAAAGAGGTCGAACATGTCAAAAGTTAACTTACTAAATACATTAGATAGCTGTAGAGGTGCCTTATGTTGAATTGGAACTAGACAGGCCAATATTCATATTGAAAATGGGATGTGTCTTTTTTGTTTTATCTCTTAAATTAAGTAACAACGTGTATTCCAAAGTATTACAATGTTGGTTTTAATGACGTTTGATCACGATATAGCCGATAGCAGCATCCGCATCCTTCCTCATCCTCTCTTTGTTCTGGTTTTGAAGGATGAACTCTTTCCTATATAGAATTTTGTACAAGATTTCATTGTCCTTTTATTAAGGTTCCTATTTTATTCGTTGTAAGAAGCAGTATCAGTCAAATGTCTGTGATTTATGACATCTTTCAAGTCAATAACTTTTGTAATTTTTAGAGCTAACTTCAGTATAAATCATTATTAGTTGTATTATGCAAGTACATTATATATTTATGTTATTTTCTAGAGTGCTTTTAAAAATCTACATAAGTGAAAAGGTTACTCAACTCATTCATAAAAAAATGAAATAAACCGCATCTCAATTTTAAAAATTTGTTCATTCCAAAATTGAAATGAAATGCAAGAAGTACGTACTCATGATATGCTTATACTAGAATCATTTAACGTCATTGTTCTTTTCTCATTTAAACGAACCAAACACTTTACTAAATGGCAGAATATATGACAAGGAAAATATGTCGGGAAAGAAAGAAAAAAGCTTAAAAAAGTAAAATGAAATATGACGAAAGAAAATGAGTGCTTTCAATTTGCCAAATTGCATCATTCAGCAATTTTCTCGGGAAGAATAACAGAAAGCTGTACAAAAAACCTCAACTTCACTCTATTTTCATCTTCACGCCTAGAACACATTCTCTGTTATTTGCTGCCTACATGTTACTTTTTATGCTTTCTCCATTTTTTTGATTTGTTTGATTATTATCGTCATCATCATCATCATCCATATATTGTGCAATAATAAATAAGACAAGAATATGAGACAGCACTTAAACGTACACAAGGAAAAAAAGAAGATAAATAGAAAGTGAATGAGTTATAGTGTCGTGCTCAACTCTGTCCCAATCTCCAATGCCTTGGCAAAATGTAAGACACGACGAGAAAAACGAAGCGTTATGCTTGACTGCTGATTTCACTTTGGATAAAAGTCAAAGGAGAAAACCCAAGATCAGAAGAATGGAAAAGGGTGTACAGCCACAAAATTTTTCACTACTTCCTCGTTCATTGTAGTGTAGCAAACCAAGAGAATGTAGTAAAAAATATACACAGCTTCGATGAGAACTTGCTAGCAGCAAACTAAAGAGAATGAAGAGAGAAACATGCCAAAATAACTGGTTGGAGTTGTTGGAAGGTTGTTAGAACAGTTTGTACAGATATGAGAGAGAGAAGTGGGAGAGAGAAAAGTCTCCAAAAAATAATGGAACAGAAGAAGGGACCGTTTTGTATTATTCTTTGTAATGTTTTGTGCTTCTCCATTTACAGCAATATCGCATCATCGTCTTCTTGTTGGCAGTGCTGCTTTTTCTTTTTTTGGGCCATGTATATGACAGAATAACAAAGTTATGTGCTATTCTCCAAAATTTTCCCTTTTCTCTATTTCTCGCCTTTGCTTTTTTTGCCTGTGATTCTTGTGCTTTCACTAACTCACTCAAGATCAAGAAAGAAAAGCACTGCACTGTATTTATAAAAAAATATACATGAAAGTAGTAAAAAGGACACTTAGGTATGTATATGTGTATATATTTCTTTTGGTTATGTTTATGCACATTTCCCATTTACAGCAACATACTTTTACTGTATATACCTACTTGGTAATAATAATACTTGTTTGGGATATGTTTTCCTTCCACCCGCATCAAGGTTTTGGTACGAGATTTATACAAGCTACTGAGAGCATTTACGCAACTCGTTCGGTACAAGTTTATGCCATATTCATGGGTTGACGCGAAACTTTCTGCTGCACTTAAAGCTTGCAGACCTTGAAGTTATCGATCGATTGCAGAGAGTTTCTCTTTTCAGGATTATATCATTGTATTACAAAACGTATTTACTTGCTTTACTCTAAAGCACATACAATATGGAACATGCTTTCATCCATATACCTACACACTACACGTAATACATACATACATTCACATTATATGCAAGGATAAATAACATTAAAATAAGTCTCCAAAGCTGTAGTAAAGTTTCTCAACCTTTAAAACTTGGATACATATTTTTATAACTTGTCACACTTCATCTAGCTTTATTAGGTCAAAATTATCTAAACTAGTTGGTTCTACAAATTCACACTTTAATCATATAACCACTAATTTTGTTTCATTGATTAGACTACTTAATAATTAGAGAAATTTTCTGCGACAATAAATTGCCCTATCTTACATTTACATCACATCTCTTCCGAACTGAAATTAATGCAGTTACACCAATTTCTAATAATAGATTTCTCTTTTCCGAATCCTTTCTTTTCGAATTGATATCTTATTTCTGCTTCAATCACAACGTCATAAATGCGGCATATCTTTATAAACGGTATACATACTTACATTATTGTTAAAGTTTTAAACGGTTCCAAAATGTCTTAAAAATGTGTTAAATGATCTAGCCATCTTTTTTCTTCACAGAAAATCTAAAAATACGCAATGGAAATAGCTTAAACAGGCCCTTCGACTGACCATAATCATTCTCGTCAAAAACTTACCTGACCAAAATCACAACCAACCATATTAACGTACATAGCAAAATCCATAAGTTTTTGTTCGAGAAACTTTCTAAAGACCCACAACCAGCCACAGCTACATTAAACGAGCAAAGGAGAAAAAAACTCTCCCTCTCTTTTCTGCCTTCCGTTTTGTCTTGCTTGCTTTGCTTTCTCCCTCGCCTTTTACTGGGTGTTTGGCTCTTTCTCTCTCTCTCCTTCTCCTGCTGTTGCCTTCAGCAAACATAATAAAAGGAGAGAAAGGAGAGAAAAAATGTAGCAGTTTGTTTCATGCAATTATATTTCATACACATAGACATAGCAGTTCTGCAATCCGATGTGTGCGAGGAGGCAAGAGAAAAGAGAACGAGGGAGAAAAGAAGAGACTCATTCACTAAGCCTCACATGCTTCCATGAGGAAGAAGCGTTTCAGTAATAGTATAGCACTCTGCTGATGCTGATGTTCTGTTTGGAAACTTTCCCAAACTTGCTGTAGTCCAGAAAAATAGTTTATATTTTCTGTCTTTGTTTTATTTTGTGAAATGTGTTGTAGATCTAATATGTTGTGTTCATTCAGATAACGAAAACGAAAATAGAACGTAAAAAAGTTTTTACTCAATTGGATTTCTTTGTTTAAAATATTTTCTTGGAACATGAATCATTTCACTGCTGTCTTTTTACAAAATAATATGACTGTGCTGCTGTAAAATTTTTCTTGCTGACTAGAAAACTAGAAAAGCATAAAATTTTGTTTGGTAGGAAATAGAATATAAAAAATTTGCCAGTTTGTGCTTGAACATCAAAAATTAGATAGATTAAGAAAGTGAAAGTAAAGTATAAAAGTAGAAGAGTGAGAATAAAGAAAGTAGTGTTCAACTGGTTTCTCAGTGTGCCACACTTGTAATCGGATAAAAAAGGGGAAAGAAGAGTAAAACCATTTATTGTTGTTGACTTGTGATTGCTATCGCATCGCATTCCACTCATCATGTCCATGTTAATGACAACACGGCTTCTACAGGCGCCCGGACCTTTCGTCAACTGTCACATTCGGTGCAACAACAAGCGTTATTACTATCCTGGTGATACAGTGTCTGGTCAAGTCGTTATTTGTCCCACTGAAACCGTTTACTGCCACGGTAAGTTAATGTGTTTTTGACGAGAATGCTTGTGGTCAAGTCAGAAGGGTCTGTTTAAGCTATTCCCATTGTGCATTTTAAGATTTTCTTTGAGGAAAAAGGATAGCTACGGCTCGTTTTAACCTTCATCTTAACATTTTATGGTCTACAAAAATAGATCATTTAACATTTTGAGATGTTTTGGAACCGTTTCACACTTAAACAATGGTGCATATAATACTTCATGACACTAGATACAACGTATTCTGTTTCGTTGGTGTACAACAGATAGGTTTAACGAAAAGAATGGTTTAGTGTGTTGTATTATATTTCTTTAATACATTGCGCATTGGCACATGGTCATTTAGTGACTAGTATGACTAGTATGGCTTATCGAAATTAATACTAAATACGAAGCATACTTGAAAAATATTTGTACAATACAATCATACAAATGCATACATATATCACAATTTGATGGTGTTAAATTTACATATATTTGACATGCTACATCGCAATTTCGCATCATTAACGATATACAATATGTGTATTTTATGTAATTATCCTGATAGGCATGTACGTTGCTTTTGAGGGGAAAGCAGTGGTCACTTTCAAGACGTTGGGGGAAACTAGGACAAAAATGGAAGATATTTGTAAAAAGGAAAGCTATATTTTGGGAAAGAACGTTCGTAAGTTTAAGAAGCATTAATTGTATCGCATTTATCTTCTGAAATTACTGTCTGTGCTGGTTTGCTATTTTTGGCCTCTGGATTGTTAATATGTTTCAGCTCATGCTGGCATGAAGAAAGTAATGGTGACGACAAACGAGTTCAACTTTTCCTTCGAGTTGCCTTTAGACTTGCCGTCCTCATTTAATGGCAAACTTGGAGCAATCAATTTCCAAGTGGTGGTCTATCTCGTCAGATCCGACACGTATCACGTGAAGCAAGCTGAGAAGACAATAAAAGTCCGGGGAACTTTGGATCTACACGAATATCCGGACTCATTCAAGTCTGTCACTTATGTTGCACCCTCAAAAAGACAACCGCTTACTTGCACACTTCAGCTGAACAAAGGAGGATTTCTGCCGTGTGAGAAAATTACCTTCACTATTGAGCTGTTTAATCCGGAAGAGCATGAAATTGAGGGGATTACGTTGACATTCTTGAAGGTAATATAGTAGCAAATAGTGTGTACACGTTTAGTTTAGTAAAAAGGTATGAAAAGCATGAGAATGGGAAATAAGCCTATTGAATAATAGATACTGAGCTCATACAAGCACACACCCCACGACATTTTGTTGCATTGTTGGTTTTCCTATTATTTATGGCTATTATGATGACAAAAAAAATGTTGCGAGTATGAGAACGACACTTTTGTGGCTCTCTCAATGGCTCTCCACTTATTCTCATTATGTCATGAAATATTACTTTTGTCATTTTGTAGAAAGTGAACTACAAAGTGCGTGAAACGAAAGCTTCAAAAGCAACTGTGAATTTTATCAATAAATCGTCTATGGATGAAGTAACGCCGACGATTTGGTCGGGAACTATACCTGTCCCTAAAGATCTTCAACCCACTCAGTTCGGGGCGCCTATTGAAATAATAGATTTGACGTATGCCATTCAGGTAAATTGATTTACAAACTAGAGGGGATCTTGTGTTATGACATTGCAGTTAGGTTTTCACCTTCATAGCTCCTTAATTCATTTAACAATGCGTTGTATAGATCGAAGTTACTGGACATGATGCTACCTTAGCTAAAGGAGAGGTTCCAATTATAATTGGTGGTTTCACAAAATTTACTGCTCCTCCACAACCAGAAGGAAATGAAAAAGATGAACCATCTTCATGCAGACCCAGTAGGCCAGCGTCTCCGCAAGGAAATGATGAGAAAGATATGGATTCAGTTGGTATGATAAGAAATATGATTAAAATGAATCAAATTAACGGATATGAAACTTTTATTTCATTTGTGTGATTTCTTGCTTTTTCAGTTTCAACTTCCCGACGTGGTTCAGCCTCCGATCTTCCTGATTTGAGCCAAGCATTTAATCTTTTAACTTTCCTCCCACTTTCCAAATCCATTTCAATGGAAAATCTGAAAAACGATGCTAGAGCTGAGAAAGGAAAGAAAGCTTGAATTACAAGCGTGATTAGATTAACTGAAAAATCGATTTATACTAAAGTCATATTCTAACATCAAAACGCACGTGTAACAAACACGAACATATAAACACACTAATGCCATTTATTCAATATTCATCATACTTTCTTTTATTCATTTTGTACGAGGCAGAGAAAGTTTCATTTTCTTATCCTACTTATTAGCTTTTCTAGAGACGTCTGTATGGCATCGCATAACCATTTAGCTACCTCTTCGCCAGTTTTACCTTTCAGTATTCTGTTCAATTTACCCCAAACCTTTAAAAATTCACTATTTTACCAAATTATTGGAAACAAAGTGACGTTTGTTGACCTACTGCATATGCGTAAGTTACTTGTCCTCAGTTTAAGGTCAGTTTTGAGATGGTCTGGGTCTCCGTTAAATGGAATGTGAATGGGAAAGGAAAATTAGAGTGACACTGTTTGCTTGACCTTTTTTTGACTCAATTCACAAATCAGCTCACCAGCCATATCGGTGTACAAAAATATCACTCACACACACACACTACCAAACTAATTAAATTAATTAATTACTACATAAAAAATCGGACATTATTCACTAACCAAAATACTCATAACAAAATGCATTATTTGGAATTGTGAACCTTGTTATCTATCTACCTTACGTTGTCCTCTGGCCCAACATTCACACGAGTTAACATCCACACATAAAAAACGTAACTAAACATAAATATAGCACGGAAAAATCGGAACGTTCATATTCTTTGAGCTCCCAAGTGTATCCAACGACCTTTACTCAATCAATTCAAAAATCTACTACATACATTTACATTTAAGAATTACTGATGACGATAACGAGCAAGAATTATTGAGTACTTAATTAACTATATTAATTAAACTCAAACACTACGAGTTTTCACAAAGTATTGTGGTTTAACTTAAGTATAATTTTTTGAGAACTCACGTTTTAACTTTAACTAAAATGATAAAACTACATACGAAGCTACAGAAAAATTTATTTTACATGCCAAAATAAGGAGAAAAATTGGAACAGTTAATTTTAAAAAGCTACACATGAGGAAACAAGTTTGTGATGATGCGTAAAACTTACAATATCGTTTCCGAAATTCGTCTTAAATTATATTACCTCATAATGGAGAGTTACTACTTTGTAATATGAACATATTAAGTATTCTACAACAACTATTAATTAACAGTTCAATTTATATCTGTATTGGTATGTAATCTATTATAAAGTCAATTATATAGTTTACAGTTTACACTCAAGCACGGCCATTTTTTAAACAGAATTTAGTTTTGCAGTTTGAGTATATTGCACTTATAGATTTTCGATATCAACCAAAGTTGTATTCTTAATGATAAGATGCGATTTTTTATTTCAAACATAAAAATATGAACATTCAAATTTTCAATTTACTTTAAAGTTTTATTTTCCTTTTTGAAATTTAAATTTGTGTTTCACCAGTTCAGCCTCTTTTTACTGCATATCACATGTATAAAGATAAATTTAGAAAGTTGAACTATTCACTGGTTGAAAGTTCACAGCTCACTAACAATGCAATGCTTTTAGTAGAATTAAAGCGGGTAGAAAACGCAATAAAATGCAATACAATAGTTTAGTCCACACACAGTAAATTTTAAGCAGAAAAAAACTAATTCTATTGTTATCGATTTAATTGTTAAATGTATATATCCGAAATTATACGTTGCCGTAAAAAGTTGGTGCTATCAGAAATAGGAAAAGTTAATATCCTCCGACCTCTACCACTAATACCACCACCATTTAGACAAAAAAATAAAAAATATAGTGTTACATATTAGATTATATTTAAAAAATTAGCACCTAACTGTTAAAAAAATTATTAGAGTAACAATAAGACTAGCTGAATGAGTTCCTCCTTTCTTGCCACTTAAATTATTGGTAAGCCTGAATTATCGGTATTACAATTAATTGCTGGTTTTTTGTCCAAAATGATTGAAGACAACGAAACTTTTAATTTTTATTGTTCGCAAGTTAGCAATTAGCAAAAAAAAAAGATCGTGAGTGAGAGAAATTCTTTAGTCCAAATGCCAGCTTTGCAACAATGCAAAGTTAGATGTGTAGTGTGAAAGTTAAATATGATGCCTCTTTAAAAAACTATATCATCCGTCGACCGCTTGTCTGAATTATTGAGCTTCAATTAAAGTTTATGTGTGCGATAATGGTGTGAAATTCACAATGATTCATGTTTTACGTGTGTGCATTTAATTAATTTTAATCAATATACATAAATACGTATGTGTATCTTCTGCAGGTCAGAATTTTCATTGTTTTCACTGCACTTAATTATATTTAAAGTTTAATTAACATTAAGAGCACCGATATAGATGAAGAACTGAAAAGGGGTAAAAATGTTCATTTAATGATTGATTGTTGTTGAAAATGTAAATTCTACAAAATATTTTATTCTGTGTGAATGTGAACGAAACAAAAAAAAGTTTACTTCAATTCGAGTGAAAAATGTAACTATCCGTACCATTGATAAAAAAACGTATCTATATTGATATGATATGCTAATTAATGACATTTTTTCAGTTTTACTGGAAAATTACTGTGATTTTTGTCAGTTGTTTCAGTTTAGCTTCACTAATAAATATAAATGATGATAGATTATGTAAGAGAAAAAGTTGTTCTTGAATAAATGAGATAATATTAAAAGAAACTTTTCTGGGGCACACGAACGTATTTTCTTTCTTCGTAATTTATTTATGTTGGTAAATAGCTTCTTAAGAACATAACTATTAAAATAGAGTGTGAAGTATATAACAAAACATAAGTATAATTAGAAAATTAAATACTGCAGTAAATTGTGCTTGAAGACTCCAACCCAGCCTAACACCCTTTTTGACAGCAATCAATTTGTAATTTATGCTACTGACGCAAGAAGCCGTGTCCGCTCATTCACCTGAGTTCGCAATGAGCGTGGGTGTGGATGAGAATGATCGTTGATGAATCTCTTCAATGGCCAGAATAGAAATGTTTTAAATAAGAATGCGAGCAGCGAAAAGTAGTAAAAGAAAGGCGAGCTGGGGATTGTTACCACGTAGCACACCAGTATGACCAGTTCCATGATGAACACCAGTAAAATTGGATAATACAATTTGTGGATTTTCCCGTATGCTTTCTGTAAACACCAAAAAAACAAACAAATATTACAGTAAAAATCAATGATCGCAATAACAATGGATAAATACAGCTTTTAAACTTCTTTAATCTTATTTGCTTTACCCGAGTCACTGAAGAATAGAGAGCCCATCCACAAAATAGTAAAAGTAGATTTGTGAAAATATCACAGCCAAGAAGTGTGATTCCAGCGATCTCTAAAAATGAATAAATAATTTAATGCTAATGAGTGAAAGTTCAGAGTCCGATTTCATTAAAATGTTTTCTAGTATGCCAACTGCCAACCAACCTGGAAGGAGGAACGAGGAAGGGTCCCATGTATCTGCAAATGTAGTAATTTCTAAAATTGCCAATCCATCCACGACCACGGAAATTCCTACCATGAGCTGTGAAATAAAACTGTGTCTCAAATTTCTCGAAGCACATATGCATAAAACATATATTTTCATTCAAATTTATATGTATAATTACCAGGTTTACTCCAGACAGAAACTGCAGTCCATTCCGGATGTCACTGTCACAAAATGGGTTTATATCGATCATGTCGAAAAGCCTTCAGTGAAAGGTTCTCCAACATAATAATTCTCCATTAAAGTCACGCATTAAAAGACGGGCCACAATTCTAAATTCAACACAAGTCGTGATGAAAGTAAGGAAATTATCACTTTCGTTGTACAAATATTGAGTAAAAGTTCTTCCTTAAGATGTAACGTGCAGCTCCTATCACATCGAATATAAGTTTACTTATGTGATTGTAGGGGTGTCTGATGGCTGACGTTAATATTTTAGCTTATTAAACTTATTAACAAAGTTAACAGATTAAACTTTATGTAATGAGTTATTTATAGACTTTATTTTTAACTCAAGAAGTCGTCTGAAAGAGATTAAAAGAATGAAAACAGAATCAAAAGACAAGAATCTTGTCAGCTTCGACCAAATGATTGAAAATATATCTCATTAAAAATGGTTTTTCCGAAGTACATCTATAAATGGACTTCTTTCTGGAGTAAGTTAGTTGAATGTACATTTTGGTCTAGTAAATATGCGTATGGTCATGTGCTACTACTACTGCATATTTTATTCATGTGACTTTGGTTCCGCCTGCCTGGCTCTTTCTTTGTTGAATTGAATCATATTCCGATATAACTGTAGTTGTGACTTTGACTGGAATTAGAAATCCAATCGTTCAGCTCACTACAAAGCTTTCATGATAATGAGTATAATGACATGATATGTTTCAATATTGAACGCATATAAATGGCCTTTTATAGTACATATATTGGTATAGTTCCAGTGAAGTTCATTATCTTCGATGGCAATGAATGACATTACTGGTAACAACATTCATCATATCATGTGTTGTGATTTGGGCTATGCTTTGTATATCGCATTCCAAATTACTTTTACTACTCAATCATATCTCTGATGAAATGAGTACAATAAGTTCATCGACAATTTTACCACAACATAGCGTATGTGTCCAGAGAGAGACAAGCCATCAAATAAATTAGTGAGCAATGCGACATTACAACAACATTTTTGTGGATTATATCATAGTAGTTTTATGAAATGAATCATAAGTACAGCACAAGTAGTGTAAAAATTGTATTGATGGCTGACATGAAAGTTCTCCTGTACATTAAATCTTTATGGTTGTAAACACATTGTGCAAATATGGTTCAATAAAATGTTGATTTTGAACTAAATGAATTCACACACTTGTCGCAATTTTGAGAAATTAAAACGGATTTTTATTTATCTAAATAAACTATTAAATTAGACATTGGTTGCATTTCAAAAACCACACTTAAATTTTTACCGTAACCTTCAAATCGTGATTTTGAACTACATCTAAAAGTTCTTTAAAGTTACAAGTTTAAAGCGTATAAGCTATTAAAAAGTATTGTACTCCTTTTGCTGTTGGACAATATTTCTTCTTTTTCGTTTGATTGCCATACATCCAAGTCCAAGTATGAACACAATGAATGCGACTACTCCGAGCGAAATTAGTATGTCTACATCAAAAAAAAGTGGAAAAATTATGCATCATATTTAACAAATTATGATTACACTCCGACGAACAATTAAATGAGATGAAAAAATATTTTTTTCCTGTGTACATGTAAATGTAGATGAACTCTTCTCTTCAAAAACGGGATCCGGCTGAGAAAGTTGACACTCCTCATCCCAATTTCCGGGTATGATGGGCTTTGTATTGTTTAGAAGTGTTTCCAATGGACAGCGGAAGTCACAACCTGGCATTTGCAGTCTGTAAGGCTCTCTGGTAGTTTCATTCCGAAGGTATAGCTCAACAAAGAAGTTTCCCGAGTTTGAAGGTTCTTCATGAAGTTCTATCATAAATGTTGAAGAGTAAAATGGTCGTTGTAAGTCAAGCACTCCAAATGTGTTGATTATGTCGATCAACTGCAAAAATATATCAAAGCACATTTTTAAATTAAAAATCACTCTTATCTAATTAAAAGAGAAAAAGAGCAAATTTTTATGTTGCTTATTTTTACCGTGATATCATGCCCAGAAATGGCAAACATTTTGGTCTTCATGTTAGCATTATTAACCCGCTCATTCATATTCCCTACCAGATACTTCAGTAAAGGCCCAGTTCTTAATCTTTTTAGATCGTTTGTGTAAGTTTTTGCTTGAAATGAAAGGTTGTAAAGATATTGGAAATTCTCATCTGTTTTTAGAGACTTTCCCCATTCGGGAACATCCAATCCCAGGTATTCCTAAAAAACAAATCCAACCAATTTAAGATTTATTATCGCCATAAAAGATATCGAAATCTCAAATTGAGGAAAATGTATTTTGTAATACGCAAAATTGCTTGTACCTCCACCATTAGCGTAGCATAAAATGCGTCGATATCGTTGATTGTTGTAATGTTGACACCACTATTCCTTGATAAGTTTGCATAAAGCTCTCTATTATCGTCATTAAGTTTCTTCATCATTGGATCGTTCACGATGAAGTCATTGAAGAGTTCATCAAACTTTGGACATTTTTTCTTCATTCTGATAAGCTTTTATATGGGAAAGCAAAAAATATCAAGTTTTTGGTCGACAAAAACATGGTAATATACATAATTATTGATAATTGAGTAAAACTGCAAAACTGCAATATTTTGTACATTATCTTGTTCCGTGGTAATTGTACGAAGAGGAACTGGCTGCCAATTTACACTGTTGTCCCAATTGCTTTCATTATTAGTTGGATACAGCCCAGCTAATGCAAGCAATCCACTAATTATGGTACGATCAGTGTCTGACGACAAAGCTTGAATTTGATTTGGAACGTATGTAGAATTTAAGTAATTCCCGTAACGCTGCCTTAGATATTGTCCTAGCCGATATTCTTGCCGTTTTCCTTCCTATTTAACGGCACGATTATGCGTTTTATAATCATTTGAATTTAATTTTGCGATTAAAAATTAGACCCTGAAAACCTACATTTGTTAGCTGAGCCCATCCTTCAGCCCATTGAGTCTCACTGTTAAACGGATCATTCGGGTAAGGATATTCTGGAACACGCTCTCCATGTCTGAAAACCTTATTGAAACAACCCCAAGATAAATAGCAACATGCATAACTATCGTATTATCAATTTCAATACTATCTAGTTTAAAAAAATCGGATAATTACCAATTGAACTAGTTTCAGAGTTTCTAAATTGGTTTCTGCATTTTGTTCCTGAGAAAATACTACGGTGCACTGAATACTTAGTACAAAAAATATTACATGCATGAGAAATCCCATTTTGGTTGATTTCACTTGGAAAATTTCCACTTGTTGAAGTGATTGTTTTTGGAATGAAAAATGCAGTGTACTGCACACACACAAGCACTTAACTAATGAAAAATACAACTAAACCAAAGTACGGATGCATTATGTTTGATAATTTTGATAAGGGAAATGTCAGGTGTTTTTTAATGAAAATATCGCCGCATGACTACAGTGAGTGAGATGATAAGCTGTTAAAATACCTGATAAAAAAAATGCTTTCAATGTATTTTTTTCTTAATAAAAAGGAATAAATTTTGCTTTTGCCTGCGTATCACGATGTTTTGTGAGTATGGTATGGTGAGCGAGTATAGTAGCCGTCACAAGATTTCTTTAACAGAGTTGACTGGCTTAATTGAACATTGATTAAATCATATTTATTTTGCTGTTTACAAATACAAATGACAAATACCCTATGTAATTTTAAGGTGTTTTAATACGACGAGGAAACAAGCCATCATCCGTAAAAGCAAAACATTTCCTAATGAAACCCACATTTGACTGAGGAGCAAACGTCACTGATTTGCCATTCTTCTTTTTCTTTTGTGTTTTAGAGGTCTGTTTATCACATTCGCTTCCAGACATTAACGAGGGATCCCAGTCAGATTTTGTTGCAAGGACTGTTCTCTCTAAAAATGTTTTTATTTTGGAGAAGGTAGGTCGCTCATGATTATGAAACGCCCAACATGACTTCATGAGATCCCATCTTGAAATACAAGAACGATAAATGATTGAATTATATGTAGTGGAGATTTTCATAAAAAAATTAATTTAATCTGCACTCACATGTGCTCATTTGCATTGATTGGTTTCGTTGGTCTGACATCCTGAAGCAGCAATGCCCAAAATCGGGAATCTATTGTGATGTTATCTTCCATGTAAGGTATATCCCCAAGAGTATAAATTTCCCATAGTGTTATCCCGTAACTCCAAACATCGGAATGCTCAGAGTAACTGAAATTCTGGATGGTTTCTGGTGCCATCCACGCAAGGGGAAGGACATCCTATTTGTTAAATATTTCTTTCTATTTAGATATGTAACTTATGGAAAATATATGTAATTGTATGCCATTTCTTGGCTATTAGGTTTTTTACTTTTGGCACTTGTTTTGCATAAGACTCTTCATGAACTTTTGCTCTTTGAGCAATTCCAAAATTACAAATTTTAGCGGTCCAATCACACGTCAATAATATGTTCCTGGCTGAGAGGTCACCATGAATTACCTGATGACATTTGATGGTAAATTGCAAATTGCTAAAGGACTTTCGCAAGAAGTAGAAGATAAAGTATTAAAGGTGTCTCGCGTTACCCCTTTAAATGCCAAATACTCCATTCCTCTTGCGATTTCTGTTGCCCAACGGAGCAAATGCCAACCACAGAAATTAAGATATATTCCAGGAGATCTAACAAATGATCACATAATATAGGTATTTCATATAAAAATGATAAAAATCGGTATGTGAATTATGAATTTTTGTAGCTCATGTGCTTTTACAGAATTTCATTGTTGATTGCTTTTTTGGGACTGTACGTTCCGCCATCAAAATATGGTCTTCCCTTCTGAAGTACTTTAATCAGATTTCCATTTGAACAGTACTCAAATACAAGGACAAATCTATGAACTTTATCATAAAGAAAAAAATGTTTTGAAAAATGTCAGCACGACTGTTTGTGAATAATTCAAAAGCATATTGAAACTCATTTATTTTGCTGACCATTAAATTGTTCTTCTGCGCTGTATCCTACAAGTTGAATTACATTTGTGTGGCAGAGATCCCATAAAATACTGAATTCTGACTTTAAACCATTGAAGCATGTTGATTGATCATTTTCTCTGCATGTTTTCATCATGACCATTGCATCTATTTTTGGAGGAAGGGGCTGGGTGGATCGGATATGTCCCAGCATATACAAAGCCCCAAACTGCCCACGGGCAACAATGGACTTTGCTGTTAAAGATGTCATAATTAGTACAGCAATTTATCAATCAAGAAAAACTCGTAAATAAATGCATAAATTAATTACTGATTGATAGCTCCTCATTGGCAAATTTTAGAGCTTCCCAAGTAGGATCCTCGTAAACTGAGTCTCGGCCTTCCATAATTTTTAGTTTGCAACTTATTAGATAAGTTATATTTATTTGTGGATGCCGAAACACTTATTTATTATGGGAATTTTAGAGCTTAATTACTGAAAACTTTACGAAACAGGGCAAACCCGTCTATTGTCTACTGATTTGCCAGAGAACAAGAACTTTGTGCTGTCAAATCATTTACCAATTTTCCTAATTGCCTAGTTCATTGTACAAAACTTAGGCTACTGTGTGCATGAATGTGCATAATCGGCTTGTCCAGTAAGAGTGACGTATGAATGATCAAATTAAAATGTAAAAAACGTATGCTAACCACAAAAATGATGGCATGTTGTAAATTTTTTTTGTTTTGTTTATTTTGTTGTGTTGCACATTTAAACTTTGCAATTTAGTCTTTGGAAGCAACATTCCAGAAGCAAAACATCCAAAATTGTGGTAACTTTTGCTCACGTCAGTTTTTCCTCTTCCTTCTTTAGCTGATTAATTACGTGCTGATAAGGCGGTCTTGATTGCGGTTGAGATTTCCAGCATTCCAGCATGAGCTTGTAGCTACAAATTTTTGGGGAAATTAGAATGCACGCATGCATGTACAATGTATATCAATGAAATTGTTCCTTTTTAATGAAATATTTAATTATGAGAAAGCTTAAAAAATGCACATACATGTTCTCGTTTGCATATTTTGGTTTAGCCATTCGATGGCCCTCCTGCAACATACGGTAAGAATCAAAACTCCATTGCTCACCCGGATAGGGAATTTCCCCAAGTGAAAAAATTTCCCAGAGAAGAACTCCATACGACCATTTGTCACTTGCTATAGAAAATTCCATGTCTTGAAGTGACTCAATAGCCATCCATCGCAGAGGAAGAGGAGTCTACAATGCACATATTTAATTTAAAAAGAAACATTATTTCATGCATTGTTAATGAAAATTTTCCCATGAATGATGGACTCACTTCAACTTTCTGAACGTAGACAGTATAATGCAGCAACTGTTTGCTCAATCCAAAATCACACACTTTCGCATGCAAATCGTCGGTTACAAGCACATTTCTTGCAGCGAGATCTCCGTGAATTACCTGTATTTTTAAGCTTTTCTTAAAAGTCTTTTCATTTAAAAAGGTATATTTTTAAGGCGGCTTTGTATAATTTTACATTTTTAGACTCTAGATGTTCCATAGCATTTGCGACTTCATTAGCAAAGGATATTAAATTGCCAGTAGTTAGCACAACACTACTGCTATTTTCATACAGCGGCAATCTGTTCATTTATATACATACGAGAATTTTTTGTTCAAGTTTTTATGGAAAATTAAATGATTCCTTTCTTTAAAAATAATATCATATTATTTATCGATTACTCTTTGTCCTCGACGACGTCAGTTTTAAAGAAATTAACGAATCTTTCCCTGCTTTTTCTTAAGAACGATAGCAAATTCCCATTGGAGCAGTAGTCAAGTACCAGAAATACCTCTCCTATAGATTTTTGAAGAAATTTTGACGCGTGCACGAATACAGTTTGCATTCATAAAATCTGTGTTGATGTTATATTCACTGCCTTACGTTTGTTAATATTTGCGGTGTTAGCACCAATCAAGTTTACTATGTTCGAATGACATCCTATAAACTGCAATATTTTAAGCTCTGTAAGCAACGACTTAAAGTAGATTAAATCTGCTGTTGGTCTGATAGTTTTTACGGCCACTGGTAAAGCACCAATGCTTCCTTTGAGAACCAGGCCAAATTGACCCGATCCCAGAATTGACCCTGTGCGTGTAAAATGTATTATTTGTTATATCTCATCTTTTATTTTCTACGAGAAAAGAGATTGAATTATAAGTACTAAAATTTCATTAAAATACCGTCCATCATTAGTATCTCCCTTGAAATTTCATAGTCTGGATTATAAGGAAGCAAAAGGGCTTCATGTGCCGCGGAAAAAATGGAAGCTCCACTGTAAAATTCTTGAATCTCTTCGATTGTTAGGTTGTTTTGTTTCGCGTATAAGATCAGCTTCTTACGATATCTCAAATACATCAAAACTAGCAAACTTGCAGCAATTCCACACACAGTAATTACAGCTATGCTGATAATGATTATATACTTTGTTTTCTGAGCTAAATGATGGACAGAAAATATTAATTATATTTTATGCATGATTTGGCGAATTACTACTACTACATCAACAGATCAATTCAAACATGTATTTAAAATTGTAACAAGTTTGATTTTCATACAATTCGATATCATGGCTTGGTCGATATATTCTCCAATGAAGTTCGTCGCCTTGCATCTTACAACAGCTCCAGCATCAGCATCTGACAATATCACTCCTTTATGAAAAGATAAATACTCCTCCCACATCATATCTTTTGGAGTAATGTTCTCATGCTGCTTCCTTGAACCCCATTTCATCGGAGTCTGTTTGTTTAAAAAATTCTGGTAAAATATTATAAAGTACTTTCGGATTAAATGTTAATATAACATACACTTATATTGGGTTGAAATATTGAAGATTCATTCCACCATGTTATAATCGGCCGTGGCCATCCCATGTATTGACACGAGCAGTCCATTAAATTCCCATTTTCTTTACATTTGATACTACTTCTTGGGTGAATGGGCGCTAGAATATAGTTTCAAAAAGTCTTTGAAATTTCCATCAGAAATGCAGTAATAAATTTCAAGTACATTAAGAGATCTCACGAAATAGAGAAACATTAAGTTTAACAGATTTCCATTCTTTTGAGTTCCAAATTGGGGCATCACAAGTCATTTGTGAAAAACTTCCATTCATTGTAATATTATTGCGTACAATGTATACAGACTCATCGGATGAATAATTTACATCTGAAAAGTGATAAAATGAAGTATTATTCGTAAAATGTACTAAAATAATATGAGTCACAAATTGATCCTGATTCAAAGTACCCCAATCTTTTTCAGATGGTAAATATATATCATCCAATTTCCATCGGAATCCTTTCATGTAAAGGTATTTTATTGCCACACATAAGAATTCAACTGTTTCGTTTTCTGCAAACTTAGTTCTTTCACCAAGATGTTTCAGTTGAGAAGTTCCCCCAAATTTAACTCCGTGGGGAAGTGCATACAGTTTAACTGATTCATGACGAGCCTGTTCAGGTGATGCATCTAGCAAAAAATGATGGGATTCAGTTTAACTGCCTTTCAGTAAAAGCAATATTGACAATGAGTGGAAGATACTTTTTGAATTGAAATTACAATATGAAAAATTGTTTGAAGAATTCTGTGAGAAACTAGGGTAAAGTGCTACGTATGAAAACCATCCATCTGTAGGGTCGATTGTGAAGACTGGTGCCTCACAGGAGAAAATTCTGGGTATTATTTTATTCCCGAATTCGAAAGAGTTCTCCCTGTGTTTGTCCTTAATCACAGCGATACTCTCATTGCAAGTGTGATTTCGAACCTTTAAATTAACAAACTCTGATTAGATTAATAATAAAATCAAAAAAACAATAGCAGTTTATTTTTTTCATTACAGAGCTTGCAAAAAGCGTTTCACATGAATCTAAATCCTGGCAATCCGTTAGTCGGAAGAAAAGATTTTTCTTGCATTTGCCAGTCAATGTGTGTAAATCGACAGATAGATTATATTGTACTTGTGCTGAACATGGATTTGGAGCGTATCCAATGCTTCTTTTATGACAGTATGTGTACGGTATACCTAGAATATTAGGTTGTGAAAAATTATATATTGTAGTACAGTCAATTATGTTGATATTTTAATCAAAAGATTGCTCATACCATCTAACACGCGTAAACTAACTAATTCTGTTCCATTATTGTAATTCATCTCCACACACGTCACACTTAGATTGCGAGGATCCTTGTGGAAGCGCCCATCTTCAAGAGAACAGCTAAAATTAGTATCAACTGGCTGTCTATCATGCGCTAAATGGATAGTGAGATTAGATAAATAAACGCTTTTGGATTCGCTCAAATAAATTCTCTCTTTTGTCACCCATTTAGGTTTAGGTTCAACATTTTCTTCCATCTGTAGGTCAAAAGGCACA
>JAQFXM010002699.1:0-23433 GCA_034693345.1 Entomobrya multifasciata
TCGTATAGCCAAGTCGTAAGTAAGCATAATATTCTTGTGCAACAAAGTTACATGTACACAATGTATGCACCCTATACATTTCCCAGTTACCGAAACATTCATGGAGCAAAGTACCGAATCCATGTTTTTTTCAAAATTGCCCGATTCACTAAAATTGAGTTAAAAAGCATAGACATATTGAATATATTTTCATGTATGCATGAAAGTCAAACATGACGAGTAGGTAATCATGATAATGATCGTCATCACACCAAAGCTGTTTCTTTTCTAGTGCTCAAAGAACTCACTGTACGTACACAAAACACAGTGATTACGATGTACCTTGCCGAGCTTTTATAAAAAGAAGTGGATAAAGATAAAAAAGCAAAGATGATGAAAAATGTACAGAGAGGTATGCACCCATGTACATATAACACTTTGAATGAAACACATGCAAGTGGAAAAGCATGTAATTTTTTTGTGTGCATTACTGTTTTTATTTTATATAATGGGTTAACATTGTATGGTGCATATATGCAATGCATTTTATTTCCTCCGACTCTTCCGACTCTTATATTTTTATGGACAGCTATACTATATCTTGTCAGTGTTTTTTTGAAGGAGAGATTTTTTTGGAGAGATAAAAAAAGCTCAGCTCATTGACAATTGAGGGAGGACATATGAAACATACGGTGGTATACTTTTTTCTGTTTACACTTATGTATGTAGATATTTTTTGGTGTGATGATGCCCATATCTTGTCTTCTCTCGGCACTTTCAGTAGAGCAAGCATCATCATCATTCAGTAGCCTTTTGACTTGAAGAGTTTTGCATTGCTTTACTAAATAGAAAAGAGGAATGAGAACGCAGAGACAAGACAGGTGAATCAAAAAAGGTGTAGAAGAGTGAGTGTGTCTGTGGTACTGCCTGAAAAGGAAAGTAGTGCGGAGGAAAGGATATTTCGGTGTGGTTATTTCATATTTTATTTCCTGTGAGTACACTTGTGTCTACGGGAGAAGTAGAAGGAAAAGTCTTTATTTCCTTGAGAGTCAAGTGTACAACAACATTTTGGCAAGGTTGAGAGAGATTTGCAAAAGAGAAAGATTTTGAGTGACGCAAGAATTTTTGGGAGAAGGAAGGAATACCCTGTGTCCCTGTGAGAAAACATGTGTCATTGTTGAAAGTAATAAAATTGACTATAGTCAAGTGTGAGTGTGTGTAGAGTAGAGTTTTGGTTTTATTTGTGTGGACAGACAGGAAACCAGCTGACTTTCCTTGGAAAAAGTGACGTTTCTAGTGAAGTGAAAGAGAATATACACTTGAATAAGTTTGCAGATTAAGGAAAAGTTTCAGTTTCGTGGGAAAATTTGTATGAATACTTAATGTAAAACAAGGATTTATGCTAAATGATATTCACAACTATCGAATTAACTTGTTTACTGATTAACCGATGAAACAGGAAATGCTTATCTACTTAATCCGGCCACATATTTTGTAAAAATACAAAGTGATTCAATAAAAAGCATATATGCATCCGCTTAAAACTGTGACAAGTATATTATAATTTATAAATGATTTAACACGCTTCTAACAACGCGACTATTTAAAAAATGAAGGATATTACTTTAACCAACAACACGAGATAGCATTGAACAAAAAAGTATTGTTTGATACTAATTTAATTTAGATTTTTGCCTTTCGAGGAATTTCAGTGCTGGATTGTCTGGTAAGTAAAACAAATTTGTTGTCAATTTATTTTGCGGTTAAGTTGGTTTAGCATTGAAATATGGATTTTAGAGACTTCTTTAAATTGAAATTGAATTAGTCACGTTCTTTGGGAACGATGTCATCTAGAATATTTAAACAATGTCAGTAAAACAAAGAATGAATTGTGATTTAAACCGATTGATTAACATTTCGCTCAACGAAAAAGGAAATACGTAAATGTTGCACATCTTTACGTCTAAAATAGTATTTTTAACAGCTTTTGAATTTAGTCGGCTCAATAGATGGGCCCTTCATCGTCTTTCGAAAGAAGAAAGTTTGACTTCAAGAACAATAGAAAATGGACAATACGATTATATGATTTGAATCGACGATGAATCGAATTCAAAGGAAGCCAAAATATTCATGCATTATATACATTATAGGTGGATCTATTTTGATGTCAAATTGATAAAGCAACAGGACAAAATGCGGGTTTACCATCGGTTCTGTCTAAAATGCACGGGGTAATTATCAAATTTTCAAGCAATATCGTATTTCTCTGTGTCATTTTCGTGCGTTGTTGTTTTTGCTGTTAGTTGTCTACTGAATAACTGGAAAGTGAAGATGACTGTGTGTGACTAATAAAATCACTTAAAAATTTGCATTTGCATATGCAATTTATGCTGCGTTCCAACTGACATTCACAGTTTGTCACATTTGACGTACAGAAAAGCTAATTTAATTACTAAAATATGCACAAAATTTGATGTTTTTACAAGTATATTTGTGATTTACAGGGAGCTTTAAATGTCGCTTGTTAACTCTGTTGTCCGAATATAGACCGTACATTTGTGCATGTGATAGTAAATGAAAATGTGTTCATGTTATATTTTTTAAATAGTTAAAATGTCCCAAATTTCAAATTCATCATCATCAATGCCAATTTTTAAAAAGACAGCTTGAACATTTCAATTACATCATGAGATTTTATTTGGAAGCAACTGTAATTGCGTATAAGTTGGCTATATAACTGGACTACATGCAGTGTCAACTTGGAAATGAATAAATTTGAATACATTTAGAACATGCCTTCACACAAATTCGGATCAATGCTATGCTAAGCTATCAGCAAAATAATTCCATCCTCCATCTTCATCCATCATATTTTTACTCCACTGCTCCCATTCATAAATAACCATACATCCTCCTTTCTGCTCGGCATCCAGCCGGCAAAAAGATTGGCATGAAACATGCATACATAATACATTAATTTAAATACACATGTATAAAAAGATACATCAAAATTATTATCATAGCGTAAAGTTCATGCTCATTACCACGTATATATGAAGCAATTTAACTTTAAAATATAAAATGTAATCTTTTATGTATGTGTCTGCCTACCTGTATCCGATTCATGTGTACCAGACCAGACTACTTGAAATACGCATCATCAAGGAAATGGAAAATGTTTGTATCATATCATATTTATCTCGTTCTTTTTTTACTTGCCAAGTTTATGAGGGTCTCACTATCACAATCAGACCAGACGATATGCATAATAATAGGCTAAGCATGTTATTGCGTGAGACACATTTAAAACTCGACAAAATGTGTTTCTGTTGTGTTATAACATAACATGTTGAATGTGTGCACACATGGATTTAGTGAGAATGAGAGATGCGATGTTATCATCATCATCGTCATCGTCATTCTTCCTTATCATTGTACATATTCCATGAATGAAATTTAGCCTAGCAAGCATTAAAAAGAGAGAAAAGTCATAATAGTCATAAAACGTTTTAGTATATTCATTGCCGTCATGATGATCACGATGATCATCAAAAAGGCTACAAGGCAAGTTTTGTATTATGGAATGGAGTAATAATAATAATATAACTAATGGTTCACTCACATCACAAGAAGAAAAGTGTAGTAGCAAGCAGTTATAATAACACAGCAGAGACTGCAGACGCACACACACATTACATTTCTTTTTATGATTAGCAAAGTAGAGATCTGTCTGTGAATGAGGATGAGAGTCTCTGAGTCGTTCTCCTCTTCTTCTTCGTGTGTCATAACATTACTCTCGGTTAAAGAGACAGAATGAGAGTGAATGTATTTTCTGCTGGGGAAAGTTTATTTCAGCTGACAAATAGCTTTTCTATGTTATTATTTAACATGACTATGAAGATGCAAACGAAAATTGAGATTCCTTCTTGTTCTTCCTCATCTTCTAAAACATGCCATACTTTTTTATGCATTTGCTTTGGCCATTTGGTTTCCTTCAGTAGAAAAAAAGTTCGTTCTCCTCTAACTTCTCTTTGAAGTTAAACGACTTGGTTTATTCTTTTTTTTCGCTTTTGGAAATGTGTTCATTTTCTCAACAAACTTATATTCTGGCATGCTTGGCATGGTTTAGTCAAGACAGTATGAATGTATTTCTCAATATTATCCTATTAGCGATGGGAACATTTATATGTAATGTGTATGGTCTTTCTACAAAGTAGCTTGTTTTTTTACTGGACACTGGTGAAGGCGTGTATGAAAGGAAGTGGACTTGCAGATGAGCAGAGAGCCATCGTAAACTTAATGTATCAAGTTGAGTTAATAGCCCTGGTTCTCTTCCTACTTTGCTTCCTTGTGGAGAGCGACCATCATTATATTCTTGTCCGTGATGAGGGTCCAAGGAACAAGATTAAGAGAAGATGTGGATCATTGGCTGGATATACATAAAAATGAAAGTCTTGAGTGAAATGGATGAAAGCATGTTTGTGTTTTGTTTGCTGATGCTTCTCTCTCTCTCTTTGCGCAGATCTTGTTTGTGCAGTTCATCTTGTCGTTTTGAGTCTTCGTGAACTAACTGTGACGATACGCAATGTTTATACATTGCCTTGTTTGGAATTAAGAAACTGGACACTTGTCTACAGTTACAAGAAGTAAAATGTCATCCCACATTCATTACTTCTTTTTTACAAGGAATCGATTACTCAATGAGGCGACAAGTAACCAACCACCAACAATTTATAGTGTCGGTTATGTTTTTCTTGTGATGATTGGATTTGCGACGAGCAGATGTGCTTTGTCTGCTTGTTTACTTTGCTGGTCTTTTAAGAGAAGTGTGATGATGATGGCGATGAAAATGAAAATAATGATTATGGTTTATCTTGTCTGCTTAACGCAAAAACCTTTTTTTATGAACAGCAATGTACAACTTGTCATTTTGTCATTTGTGGTTTAGCTACCTAAATATTTAGAATTGGTCAATACTGATTACATTGCCATGTAGCAAAATAAGTTTTGGACATGGACGAAACTTGAAACTTTTATGAATGAATATTCAAGTCCAGTGATTGGATTGGACACGTTTCAGGCTAACCAGCAGAAGAGCCACTATTGAAATGTTGACCACTTGATAATTGGTTTTGGTTCAATGTACGGTTATCTAACAGAGAAGTCGTGTCGTGTGTTTTCGTCCATGGTCGACAATCTATAATCTATTGTTCGTGACATTACTGTTAAAATATTTGCCGTTTTGTAAAATTGTATTGACTGGTTGAATCTGCCTGCACTACTGCTGTCACTTTGGTACAAAACATTTTGACTGTTGGTTTGGTCTGGTTTCGAAAATTGAGATAATATAGCTGTTATGCTAATTTTTATTGACGAGTTTGCGGTTTTGTTAAAATATCAACTAAACCGGCGGAATTTTAGACGAGAGAGCAAGTTCATAAAAATGGTGATTTGATTGGCATTTGTGGGAGATCCAGATGCCATCCTGATTGCCTACGTTTGTTGTACTGTTTTTGCTTCAGAATTATATGCATGGCCTTGACTTAAAGATTATTTGCATACTGTTGATTTTGCTCCAGAATAAACATAGGATTCTTATACAAAAACACGACAAGCATATGTGTGACTGTTTTCATGTATCAGCAATCAGCATTATGATGAGCACATGTACAAATGTACATTTTTGAGATTTCACAATAAGATAAAAATCTACATTTCGTTTTGCGAATGATCACCCGTGACACTGTTTTTTTTTACATTTTTTATTTCATTTTATTCCCTGCCAATTTGGCAAACAGAACAAGGATTTTCCTCCGAGGGAATACCGTCATTATCGAGTTTGAAATTTTTTAAAACTCTGATTCTCTCTGGTTATAAACTAAACGGTTGAAAAAACAAATGTAGGTTTTTTCAATAAATAGATAATTTGAAAGACATTAGTCATTCACGTCAAGACTAGTCATACATGTATGCATGCATGTACCTAAAAAATATTATGCATCATGTCAAGTGTGTAGTAAACGCCCTTCATATACAAATACTCCTAAAAACTTTTCAAGAAGGAGAGAGAGTCAAGAGTACGTGCCAAAAATCCTTTTGTTTACTTTCAAGAACTCTCATCATCTCTCTCTTCATTGTCGTCATCAAGCAAGTAATCTAGTTCGAAAGTAGTTTTAGAACATCTTTGGACATGAGAAGTTTAAAAAATTGAGTCACAAATTTTTTAGGTCATATATTTAATAACACAGCTATTATAACTTCTTGGTTGACTGTAATCTACGAGGAATACTAATGAGGATTTCCTGATTCCCTATTTCCATCATTTTGCCTATGAATAGCTTGTAAATTACATGCGATACTTTACTGATATAAAAAATTATGTACGACAAACATTTTACGGCACAATCTCGAGATTTGTAATCACACAAACTTAAGGATGGCTGTGTTGTCGTATCTAACTATGATGAAAAATTGCCTCACAGTCAGTGAAAATGACAATTGGTGTAAATAACCTAAAAATCTGAATCACCACCAAAAAAGTACAAATTACAAAGAAAGTAACCTTTTTATTTTATGTATGAAGTACACCGCACTGGCACAAGAGTTCTTTACTACTTTTTTATCTTTCATCTTTGGATAATGACGTTAATATACCTGCAGACAGCCAGCATGTGTCTACAGCAGCGCTTGTTGTTTTTTTCTATCCTCAAATCCTCATCGCTGTTGATGATGACACATCATTACATCGACAAGTTTAAGCTTCAACATCGACAACATCACCAAATAAACCACCACGAGCAGTCATTAGATTATATCGAAATATTTTTTCTTTAAAAATTTCCATAATATCATCATAATATTGCCTCTACACCTTACTTACATTTTTTTATCTGGTTATTGTAATTTATGCATGCTACATATTCGTGTGCACTACCGTTGCTGCTCTGACTCATTCAGACAGGCATTGAAAATTCACTTCACTACTTGGAAAAAAGAGGAAGTTTAATAGACATTTTAATACCGTACATCCTTAAAAAGGAAGACACTTTATAGTAAACCAAACCAAACCACCAACCTTCTACCACCAGCAGGAGTAAAACAGCAAGCAGTAGTGTACCACCGTGAAAAACTTGATAATTTATGATGGAAAATGGGATCGTAATGATTGCTGCTGATGTTGTACTGCGTCGTGTGATGTGTGATCATGGTACCGTGCCGTCGTATTTCGACTTGAGGTATTACATGAAATTTTTTTTGCAGAAAGAGAGAGAGGCTCGGCACGGGAAATCATCTTGAATATGTTGATGATCATCATGATCATCATCATCACCACAAAATAAAGCGTGTCAGGTACAGATAAAACACGCACTCAAACCGTCATGTTTTATATGCCAATATGTTACTTCTTTGAATACACCAGAGTAACTGCTACCCTTGGAAAAAAATATTATGATGATATGCTACAGTTTAATTTGGTACTTTGCATGTGTGCATTATAGCTGATTTGAGTGAACTTTTACATGACATATTACAGGAAATAGCAAATGAAGATTGATAGTTTTGACTCACAGTCATATTATCAAAAGATGATGATGATGATCATGATTATCATCATCGTCAAAATAATATCATGCTTAGCTATGAGACCATAAAAATATACAGCAAAAAATACAATATTGGATGTAAGGGAATAAAAAAACGTAATCTAGCGGACCCACAATAATTGGCATGCATTTTATATTGGCATTTACTTGATATGCTTTGTTTTTACTTATCATTCTACACACCGTTGCTTCCTTCCACCTTTAATGCAGTAACAGTAGCAGCATTGGTCATAGTCAGCCAAAAAACACATTTTTATGACGTTACTGCATGGAGTATTATTTTTATTAAAACACATAAAACAAGATACATTTTTAGAATGAAAGGGTTGAAAGTACAAAGTGCACGTGGGATGCCCTTCGTCTGTGAAAAATGCTGTTATAGCGTAACACACTCGTTTTTTTCTGTTGCACTATTATTTGAATTTGTACGTCTAATTTTGATAAAAGCTTGGTATGCCCAGATGGGATGAGATGAAAAAACGAACAATTTCGTTGCTAGAATTTGTCCGGAATGCGTAAAACATCAAGAATTATAGAAGAAATGTGATGGGGAATTGTGCAATAGTAATTTCTTTTTTCTATTTGTCTGAGTAAAGTATAAAATATGGAGCAAAATTTAATGTATAGTAGCTATAATGTGATGTTATGTTGGTACAATTTTTGCTTGTTCATCCTATTAACAAAAAGACAGACAGAATACAAAGTTGCGAAACAAAGATTGGATACTAATGAGATTATGTAGCCTTTTGCTTGTTTTCGTAAAATACCAAATACCAGAAAAAAATGTTTACCTTGTTGGTAAAGAAGAAGAAAAAAGAGTTGTGCTTTTTTGTGCACGTGGATTTCTAATAAAAAAGCAAGGTTCACACGAGAGCAGTGATAGAAAGAACCGAAGTAAATAAATAAGACAGTCTGAGAGTCCTCCCAGACTTTTAGGTAATTATCCTTCTTGTTTTCTCTCAGTTTGTGATGTAATCGCAACAGAAATTGGTGTGGTGGTGTGTTATATGTCGTGTCGTGTGTGAGTAAACACATAACAAACAAGTAAACAGAAAGCAATACGGAATACGAAATGTACGTAAATTAGTGTATAAACTGATTACACACAAGCTCACTTTGACTGCGAAAAGGAACTTGGACTTGAAAAGAATGTGCTGCTGACTAATAACTTATGAGAAAATTCAACTTTAATTGGCAAAGAAGTATACAGTTGGGACTTTTTTTTCTTGTGATTTTTATTTTCTTGTAAATGTAACATCGTAGTTTTCTGGTTGGTAAGACAGCTTTTATTTTTGCTGGAAATTGGAAAAGCGTGCGCCATGGCATATGGCGTTTTTTATAGTCATCAGCATCACAGGAGAACGTAAGGTTGGCAAATAGTGATCATCAGAGTGATTACGAAGTAGCATGCGAATGCCATTAGTTTTCCTGTGAAGTCGAAGTGAACCCTAGCATATTTCCATTTCCTCTGAATTTACATTACTAATACCTATGCCATTTGCAAAAAATGTGGGAGAGAGAGGAAAAGGCAATATCAAACAAGCTATACTAACGAGCCTATGTTTGCATGAACCAGTTATCGTGGAAGCCAAGTCACTCGCCAATTAAAATGACATTTGTTATCCGCCATTGAAAAGCTTGACGTGTCATTGTACAATGCCAAATGCCAACCTAATTTAGCCAAAGCCAGTAACATCATTAGCAATACCTATACAAGCGTAACAACTACAACAAGTAGCAGTTAATATATGAGTGTGTAAATTGCAAGTTTTAACCAAAAATTGTCTAAAATATGTAGCTCGGATATATTGATGCGTGAATAAACTTTGCAGTGTAGATATTGACGGATTATTACGGAAAATAGACTATAATTAAGTACGTAATTGACATGCTCAACTTCACTGGTGATTTTAAACAGTATTGAAAATTAGAACAGGAAAAGGATAATTTTGCTGTGTAATTAATTGAATCATTAAAAAGGGGTGTTTTAAAAAGTGCCATCATCCTGAAACAGTCATGATTCATGCATTTCAACATAATGTGGTAGATTTAGCGGAATTGTAAAGCAAACAGTTGGCAAACGTCGAGTACAGTTTATCAAAATAACTTTATCCGCAAAACCAAACAAATTCGCTGAAAAACTAACGTTGGTACTTGTAAATCCTAATCATAACAGCAGTGGGGACATTTGATCTGGCAGAAAAAAATGTCATCGCATTGGACAGTTGACTTTGCAGCTACCCATCGTAAATATTAGCTTTTTCATTTTTTTCTATCATTCGTGCGTAGCGTACATGAATCATGGCAGCAGCTTCTCAGCCATAAATTGATAATTGGCCTTTTGTTCCGTATTGTCTGCGAAAAAGCAAATAAGGAAATGTAAATATAATTTTTCAATCCTATTTTTCTAACTTTATTTAACCCAGATATAGTTATGTAGAGATCCTCCTCCAGTTTCCGTTTATATTATTTTCAGGAATATACAAGTTCACAGGCACATTATATGAATAAAAGCTTATTTGTCCCACTCAAATTGTGACCGCTCGCTCAACACAAAAAAAATCAGTTTAGTTTATTTGCTTAACAATCAAATCTATTAACTAGGATTCCCACTCACAAAAATATAAAAAGCTTTTTACAATGGCCTCTAGGCTGACTATGAAGAAGATTTTATTTTTGGGTCACATTTGCATTATGCATAAAATCCCATTATCATTGAATCAGCAGCCATAATATTTAAATAAAGTTATTTTATTTTTAAATAATAATTTTTAACGAGATGTATTTTAGTACGCCCATTTAAATAGGTTTTAAATTTCCCATCTCATCATGCCATCCTAGCAGTAAAAATAAATATATAAAATGAACACCCCAAGCTCCGCAGTAACAGTGAATCTTTCGCCTACACAAAATTGTCACTGCTGCAATGATACTACGAACTTCTGGTATGGTTTTTCATAAAAATAAATAAATTGGATAAACAAATATTTTATGTTTTTATTTCAAGAAAGCTTTTTCCTCAAGTCAGATCAGATACACCAATCCAACTCTCCACAGTAGGCAGATCATAAACTAAAATTCAATGAAATTTTTTTTTTCAAGACCAAAGTTTTATACCATGACCAGATGACAAGTCCCATGATCATCGCATCACCCACCAAACCATACCAATACACACCAATTTGAAAACAATATTAAAAATGTCTCTTTCGACCATAAAACTTGAGAAGCGTTAGTAATGAAATCACTCTACTGACTTAACTACATTTACTTATTTCCTATATGTCCTAATCCACCACCAACCAACCAACCACCACCACCACCACCACCACCACTCAAACTAATGTCTTCTTTTATATTACGCAATAAAAACCTAAAAATCTACACACAAGTCAAAGCCCTCGTTGCCATTTCTGCCACCTTTTTATGTCTTCCTATAATCTCCTTCTTCCATTTTAAAGCTAAGCCCTGCTGACATCATGGCAAAAGTAAGTCCGTCAAGCTCATCATCATCATTATCATCATAGCAAAAACTTTTTAACACCTTTGCCTTCCCTACATCTAAACTAAACATACAAACTGCTGTACACCCAAGACACTTTAAATTCAATGCCCAGCAGCCCATAAAATAACAGTCCAACACAACAACAAAGGTTACAACTTAAGTCTATTTCGCATTAAATTCAAAGACATGCCATCATGCATGCATCCAATTTTTTCAGCGTTTCTTCTTGCCAAATCAAAGTAAAGTGTGTAGTTCCAAAAAAAATAACAAGAGTAAAAGCAGAACTTATCACATTCTAAATACACAAAGCTTTAAATTCACAAAAAAATCTTGACGACTACAATGATGCTGGGAATTATGCGGAGGGTGAGACTCTGTAGACATGAGAAGAGCTGCGAATGTAAACATAAAACCGCGCAACAATATACACATATCTACATAATATCCCACATCTCATAATTCTTTCAATTTACGTTTTTTTCACCTTCCTTCCTTCCTTTCTTCACTGCTTTAGTATACAGCACAGTTCTGCTTTTTGTCTATTGTGTTTGCACAAAGCACATTTGACTACTTTACTCCTGAGGTTTCAAATCGACTGCGCTCGTATAATCTGGTAGTGGTAATAATATACACTTACGTTAGTTTTTCTTCTTCCTGACTGATACACATTTTCGCGTGATAAGATGCAATGGGATACGATTTGATCTCGTGTGTGAATGTGTAAAAAAGTAAGTACAAGATAAGATATTCATCCAAACCAACATACTACTACTTGTAAGTAGAAACAAAAAAGAGATTGTCTTCTTGCGAGAAGTTGAGAAAATTGGAGTTGATGTGTTTTTATTCATTCTCCCGCATGTCTAGGTTCCTACCGTTGCCATTGCGTGTCTATGTTTACCAATATTCCAAGTCTGAAGAAAATCCCTAACTTGCGTTGCACCACACCAAGTTGTATAATAATAAGTGCGACAAAGGTTGTAAATACTCATCTCACGTCTTTCCTCATCCTCTTTTCTTTTTTCTCTCTTTTCCTCTTTGTTGCATTTTATTTACTATTATTATCATGCATGCTACAAACCTACAACTATCACCCATCCCTGTCTATAGTATACTGTGTTTAGTGCATGAAGAAGGAAAAAATACGAAAACAACAACGGAATCAAAACGTCGGTAGTCATGCACATTGATGATGATCTGACTAAGAATATGAGGTGGTGGTGGTGGAGGTGGATGCCCAAAAAACCAAAGAAAGAGGAAATACAATTTTTCTTCCATTTACCACCATTCTCATCATCATCTTCCTCCGCTGTGTTTAGTGTTCAGTAAAAACTGGGGAGAATAATAAGAGCTCTTTTAGTATTTCCTTTTGATATTCCTACTACTTAACTTGCACATTCACTTCAGTCTCTTGCTCTGCATTACATTGTCAATAGTAAGTAAAGAAATAGAGGAAAAGTAGTAGTCACTCGCGAGTCGCATAGTCTCTCTTCCTTCTTGTATATGATCATCATGATGATTGTGTGTGAGAGTGTGAGTCAGGCAGGAGGATGATCATGATGATCATCATCACACGCGTATATAAACACGCACGCACAATAATAATATTAGATGGAACTTTAGCAATTGATACTTTAGCAGCAGTATTCATAAACTTGTATATATACTACAACAGCATTGTATAACAATATACTTGTGTACTTGTCTTTACTTGCAACATCAGCATAAAAACAAACTAGAGAGAGACCACAAACAACCAAAAAACTGTGTACCAAGTAAACTGTGTATGGAATGAAGAGCAAGAGCAAACCCATTCAATGAGATTCATAGACAGACATTCTCCTTGTCATAGGCAGCTTATGTGGGGCTTGACTTGGCCAGGCTCTTTTTTACTTCTATTGCCATTACCGTGTGTGAGACGAGTTGTGTTCTGTTGTGGCATTGCCTCTTTGCCTTGCACATTCATTTCAACTTGCATAACACCACAACTCCATACACTTTCCTGCATCAGTCAGTATCATCAGTTGTTAGGGCTCAGACGGTAGAAAAAGAGAACGTGAAGCGTTTCTCTCCTCAACTCAGCTCTTTTTTCCTCTCATAACCATAACAAGTCGTGGTGGTGTGTTTTTGACTGCTTTAATATCTGATCTGAGTGCAAGATCTAAAGACTCGAAGGCACAAGTAGAGCTTTTTCTTCAGAACACTTTTCTTATTTTTGGTGCATGCAGTTTTTTTTCGTTGGTGGAAACCAACTTGCATGCAAGATAAAAAAAAACGGAAGATGCATGTGTGTTGTTTTTGTTAAAGGAAGCAATGAGAATGCAGTATGGTATCATCACACTGATATTATCATGGAATTGTGTAAAATGTGCTTTAGTTTTTTAATGTGTGAGTAGGATATAAAGAGAGACATTTTATATAAAGAACCGCTTTTTTGGCAACTTTTAGTACTTCGCAGGAAGTACGGCTCATGATATTATTATTATATTTTACGTGTACCACCATTCTCTCTAAAGTGAGTTTTGTTGTTGCCGTTGCCGTGCTTGTATGTGTTTGTTCGTATGAAAAAAGTGTGGGGCAATTTTTTTAGTGGAAAGACACACTGGCTCCTATGACTTTTCTGAACTGAACTTTTTTTTGGATGAATAAAAAAACTTTCCCCTATTGCCACATTGGCTTTGTTCAGCAGATCTGAATGTGAACAGATCAGTCGGAGTGTGAGCTCTGAGCAGTTAAAACTAATGTACTGCGTATATTACCGACTTTTGTAAAATACAAAAAAAAAGTTTTTAATATTGAAATAGTCGGACAAGGTGTGTTGTTCTTTGAGAGTTTGTGCCTGTCTGTGAATGTGGAGGAAGCAGTGGTCGGTCGGTCGTTGTTCTGTGGAAATCTAATATTTTGTCTATGCGGTACAGCCTGCCCAACTGCCCACATTTTAGATTTTACACAAAGATACAATAAAAAGAGTAGGAGAGCAGAGATAATGATATTTGTTGGAGTAGTTTGTTCGGTGGTTTAGAAAAAAGTGTACCGACACGACACACACAGGCCAGGCCAGTTGAGCCGTAAACGTTGACTTGAACGGAGTTGTGGTTAAAGTTAGTGAAGACTGACCATTCAACTATTTGCTCCCATTTAACCCTTTTGCGTAGGTGTGTTTTCTGTGAAAAAAATCTATTGGTACCTTAAGAACTATCCTTTGACAAATGGCGGTAGTGAGTGACCATCATCAGTAAAGAAGAATTCGATCAGGTGGCATAATTACTTCAAAGGAAAATTCATAGCTGACTCAACGCAGTTAATCTTCTAAAAAGTAAAGTATACTTCGTCTTGTGCCATTTAAGCTGGCGGGCTGGCATTTGCGCTTCTTTTTATAGAGTTCAAGGATAACTCAGAGGCAAATTACTTCGGCTGAGCTAGTTTTAGTTTTAAAAGTTACATAGATAATGTACATACCATAATAATCGGTACGATCGAAATTCTTATCGCAACAACAGCGGAGCAGTTCTATTTTTTTAGAAGAGCACACAACTCGACAATAATTCAGAGTAAATGTGGTGTGCACTTGACTTGACTTCAGTGATCTGTAAATCGTCTTTCTTTTTTTCTTTGAAAAAATAAGGAAAACAGAAAGAGATATAAGATAGAAAATAAGTACGTATATTAAAAGCTTATACAATGCATACTATAGTAGAAGAGTAAGCTTGTCTTGTCACGCAGTCAATTGAACTACCAAGCCTACTCACTCGTTTCATTCATATAAAGTAGCTGATTAGCAAGTAGAGAGAAAAGCAGACTAGAACCAACGCATAAGTACAAAGAAGAAAAAAGTCATAAAATTTGAAAGATTCAACAGAGCCATCCTCCTTCCTTCTCATCTGATAAATATTCTTTCTGCAAAAATCCATTTGTATCAATTTATTTTCTCTTTTCTCCGAACAAAACTATTCGGCTCTTGTTTTGCGTTTTAAGCATGTTTAAAAGAAAAAATGCGGTTTATCATTGTGCAAAGTTGAAAGCTATACCATTATCATGATCTTCTTTGAAACCATCATCATCATCATCCTCCTACATATCATCAAAGTCACAATCAGTTGAGGAAGAAAGAAGCTTTGAAAAACTTGTATCTTTCATGCTGTTCATTTTGTATCATCATCACTTGCACTTGACAAAGCTTACGTAGAAATGCACTATATCTAAATCAGAAAAAACGGTGGTGATAAAATAAAAAGCTTGTAGATTTTTTTGTAGAATAGCATATATACAACTACTATACCAGCAGAAAAAATGTTGTTAAAGCCATTGCATTGCCGTATCGTATTCCTTTTACTTTCTGGCTGAAGAGAATTACTTGTATTTATGTACTTATCACATTAACGTTTTACCTCACACAGTGTGCCGAGAAATACATAAACTCCAGGGGGGCTCATCACATGTTTTCTTTATGACTCGTGTGTCTTCTTCTAACTGCTTCATGTCGATATACTATACAAGGTTGCGTCTCTGAGTCTGATTGCGCCTTATTTTGGCAATTCAAGAGCGAGAGAGATAGGGAGAGAGCAAGTAAAGTAATTTCACAACAGGAGAAAAGTAGAACTATTTACAAAGCAGAAAATAATTCCTTGTTGTTTTCTTATACTTTTTTGTTTGTGAATGAGCAAGTTCAAGAGAGAGATGTGTTTGTAATGTAAAATGAACGACTTTAATTCCTTCACGTTCCATTGTGAAGTGTTTATATGCTGCTTTAGTATCTCGGGATTTAATGTTAGGTTGTCTTTAAAATTGTAGTGCGTTCCAGAGTTCGTAAAGCTTATAACAAAAACGATATCAATCTTGAATGAACTAGAGAGCCATCAAACGTTTCTTCTTCCTGTTTTGATAACGCACATACTCTTTTTATACCATCGATTAGAAGATTTTCCACTTTGATAAGTAATGGTGTACATTCAGTCAGTGTTGCTCCACTTCATTCAATCTTAATTTGGATAAGAATGACAGTTTTAACCTTCTATGGAGCAAAAACTATAAGAATATACCTATTTGTATACACGCAGCATTCAATGAAGAAGATAAAAGAGTAAAACTGGAGCAATGTGTTTTTCGAGCGCAGAAAAAAAATGTTCGTTTAATGTACTTACATGTATTAGTTATCTTTATCCCACATCCTTTTAAAAGCGAGAGAAAATGACTTGCTAACTGCGTACATACGCCTTCAGCTAAAAAAGTAAGTACTTTTTTCTCTTCTCCTGCCTTAGTTAGTAGGCAAGTCAGAAAATTGAATTAAATATTTAGCCAAACAAGTTTTTTAGCACACGATAGTCCGGAACAAAAAAACTATATATATATTTTTTGTTCCAATAAAATAGAATGGCATAACAGGAAACTTGTAATATAAAATTTACACACACAATAGTGCATTGCGGGACACCTTCTCTTCTCGACATCCTCCATTTTTGTCATAAATTAAGTAACACAAGCAGAGTAATTTGTATGCATTGTAGAGTAGAAACACGTACATTTTTTAAAGGCACGCTTTCTGAGAAGAGAAAATAAAGTTTCATTAAATAGACACGAGGATTATGATGGTTAAAACAAAGACAAGCAGGATAAACTAGTAGAAAAAATGGCTACGAGGAAAAATGTATTTACAGGAAAGGCTAGAAGGAATTGACTTGGTTGGTGGTTTGGTTTTTTAGCATGTTTAATTGACTGTGTGTACTAGTTACCTATTGAACTATTGTTCTTTAGAGGCTCATTACCATTTCATATTCTGTACCACTGCTCCATTGTTGTTGTAATTGTTATTATTATTGAACTCGTGCCCGGTTATTGTGATGATTATTTCTTACACAACAAAGAAGAATATCAACTATCAACAGGACAAAACCATACTAGAAAAGTATAGAGGAATGTTTTAAAGTGATAAAAACCGCTAATATCCGTTTCCTTCATGCAAAAGACACACGATTAAATATCCTCATCAAAGTCATCAACAAGAAACGTTTGAGTGTAGATTGTGGATATCATTTCATTCATATTTAAAAACAAGGGCAAATAGTCACACAGCAGGAGAGAGAGACAGACAGTCTTTTTTGCTTTGTCGTGAAGGAAAATAGTGTAGAGATATTTTCAACTCATCACGTCACGTCAAGTCTTTTGTTTTTATGGAGAATATCAACTTTAATGATTATTAAGTCAAGTCAGTAGGGGTGACCATTTTGTTATTTGCTGCTCATTGCATGCAAGCTTTTAAGTCTCTGATGAAAAGGAGACCATCTCATTTAATCGAATATTAATTTGACATGCTTTGTCAACAAGAAGACGATATCTTTGGCATTTATTCCTTTACAAACTTTGGTATGAGCATGACTACTATTTCGACTGCCAAGAAAATGTTGAATTGGTTGACCGGATGGACAGTAAGACGTCGAGACAATTTGATTGTATCTTCAACTCCTTCGATAGGCATTACAGAAATAAAGTAAAACAAGCATTGAATTTGAATTTTTCAAAAAGCTAAGTTTTGCTACTTGTGTGTATATATAAATTTGGTTATCTGTGATTTGGTTTTTCATTGCTTGTGAATAAGTTTAAGTTTATATTTTGTTAATTGAATGCTGTTTTATAATTAAACCAATATATAACAAACTACTAGTTGGGGAAAACGCATGAGAAAAATATATTTAAATACGAATCATAAATAAAATGGAGCGTGTTGACGGAGTCATGTTTATTTTCAAGAAACCAGTCTACAGAGGTTTTCAGTACCTGGAAATGTAAGTAAAGTTATTATTATGGACGCATACTAAAAAAATAAAGTTGTTTTGTCCACACCACATAGATACTTTAATATGATATGAGTTTAGATTTATGTTTTATACGCATGAATACATTAAAAATTTGTTAAACTATTTTTAAATGAAAGGAAAAAAACTTGAGATTATTATACAAAATGCACGAGGACTGCATCACGTTGATAAAATGCAATTTAATTTGTTTGGTGTTTTGTGAATGATGATAATAACCACATAGAGTCGGTGGTAGTAAGAGATTATTATTTGAGTTGAGATAATGGCTATATTACTTAATCCCAGCAATTAAATCAAACTTGGTTTTGCTGGGAGAAGGATAAAGAAATAATGGCTTAAGCTGAAATAAATGAGTTGCATATTGTTTCCTTTATGATATAAAAAGACTGGCTTTTTATGATAGACCCAGAAAAAACCCAACAGAATGTGTTTTATGGATGATCATGATCATCATCAAGTAAGCAAGCTGGTTAGTTTATTGAGTTTGTCCAAAAAGAAGAATATGCATTTTCTCTGTATATTATTGCCTTTCTCCTCCCCATCAAAAAAAGTTGCAATGTAATGTAATACAATATTGTATAATAAAAGTGGACTTGTTTCCCTAATCAGATTGTTTGGTGTGGTGGTGGTGGTGTTGGTAAAGTGGGGGAAGGGAATAGAATGGTTGCACGTTTCACACAAGGGTCTCTGTGTTTCATTTCTGCTGTGTAACAGTTTAAGTTGGTTTATTTGGAAAAGAATTGGGGTTCTCCACCGCACCGGAGAACAAAACATACGAATCCATCCGTCTGCCACTGCCTTCCCTCTTATATTTCAGCAGACCAGGACTAGACATCAACAAACAGAAAAAAACACATTTACATTGTTGGATTTGATGCAAACAATATAAAAAATTACACTTTATATGATTATGTGCTGTGTGTCTGTTTCATTTTTCTAGTATGCGCTTGATAATAAAATTGTGAATGAAAAAACAGGCATGGGCTTTACTGGTCTTCTTGATTTGGTGGCAAATGCGATGAAGAATAAATTTATAGCGAACAAAACGGACATTCGGACGTGCATAAAAATGGAATTATAAAGGTGCTTAAGAAGAATGTGGTTTTTGGTTTTTCTTTCTTTCGGTTTCTGTTGTTGCGGGTCCATTATTAAATAATATGGTTGGTGATTGGATTAGGATTTACAACATATGGGGTCACTTTATGATTCTTTTCAGGTGATTTTATTGGGCGTTTGCATGTGTATTATATTCCAGTTATCGTTGTAAACGATGACAAGCTGGCATAAATATGGGATTCGTGATTCCACCTTTTTGTATTAAGATTTTTGCTTATTGGAGCCAACAATGTCTGTATGCATGAAATAAAAACTGGTCACCAGCATTAATATTAGTGTGCATGCATTTTTATTATGAAATGCAACCAGAATGCAATGCAGTGGTAACAATGCATAAAATGGGCGAATACAATACACATCATACAAGATTTTTATAGGATTTAAATTAATGATTTATTGAGATAAAGGTCAGGTGTGCATGAGAAAAAGGAAGGACCTGAAAACAAGACTTCTTGCTTAGAAGAAAGACAATTCTACATAAAAGGAGTATGAAAATAAGTACATGCGCAATCAAATAGGGACTTCATGAAAACTATGCTATACACATAAGTAATAAAAGTCTCATTTTAATTCTGTACGCACATGTACATATTTTTTATCTCAAAGAAATAAATGAAATTACAAGTTGTGCATTCAATACAACTTTGTAGTTAGATAAAATTTGAATTAGTTTCACGGTTGCAAAAATATAAGCACCTAATCCGCGGTTTATTCATTAAAAGATAAAGTTTTCTTATACTGCTCCAAAGCATATTTGCGCATAATCAAAGTTGCAGAAAAGTCGCTTGTTAAACTACTGCACGTGTTTTCGCATCATTTCTGCCGTTTCACTCATTCTTTCGATTCTCCCTAGTTTCACAAAAAATAACATACTGCATTAATGGCGATGAAAACCCATATTTATCCTATTACGTTTACTCTTATTGTAACAAAATTAGAGGATGGACAAAGTTAGATCACAACATTAAATGCTATCCTGACTATCGATCTAGCAACATCAGGAAGGGAATGATGTGATGATAGTTCGCAAGAATACAATACACTTTTTCTATCAAACAAAAAGAAGAAAAGAATGAAATATGAGAAGGGTCCAGTCTAGTGTCAGGTCCTTTTCATTTTGTTCCGATACATCACCCTCCTCGCTTTATTTTCTTCCTGGTCCAGTCAAACCCAGTGACAGTCGCATCACAGTTGTTCCCATTATTTCCCCAACATATATATACTTCTATGCACTTTATATATTCAATTCTATATATTATCTATGTATAATATGTATCACTTCACATGGCGAGTGCAAGTGTCAATGTGACAAGTGGCTTTAATGGTAATGCAATTGTTTCATGTGTAAGCCATAAAAGGGACTCTGATATAATATGGCTGGGAAAAATCATTTGTTTGTTGGGGCTATCATCATCGTCCATTCCCATTCACCATTTTTTTCAGAAACAAAATGTTATGAAAAGTAAATCCTCCTTTTTCGGGTTTTATTTGGATAAAAGCGGGCATTCACTCTCTCTTTTTCCCAACATAAACTCTTGTGAAAGTTTATGTACCCTTATATTACCACTATTTGGCAAAGGTCGTCAATTTCCAAACCTAATCCCACTTTTCCTGTTTGCCTTTGATTTCCCCTAAAAACCCCTCACAACCCACTTTTCCCGATTCCCACTCAGCTACAGTTTCACCAAAGAAAACAATGGAAATTAGGGAAAAGTATATGCTCACATTTACCATCGTCATTACCTTGAGAGTATTCCTTCAAAGCCCCTTCATTATAAACATTTATTTCGATGAAAAATTGAATAATGAATGGGTGGTGGCTCAGCTAATACAAGCACTTATTGCACACAAGGCACCCGTATCCAAATCCAAATCGTACTCTTTATACCCATGAGAAAGTACGCTCAACTGAAAACTCATCTCATCTCTAAAATTGTAAGGGAAGGGTGGATGTGGATACTCCAGCGTTTTTACTACCCCAACCGCTGCTGTTACATTTGACATATGATATTGTTTCCTATTCCCATATATCTACATCCATATCCCACCATTTACTCTCTTAATATGGAAGGTATGTGACAGCCAATAAAACTTGCATTGTATGCATGCATGCATCCGATAACAACTCCTGAAAACAGGCTCTTATTCATCCGGAACAATTTTTATTACATTTCGGGTGGTGCCAGCAATATAAGCTGTACGCAATCTATTGACTTCTCTAAAATACAAGAGGGCAAAAATTAAGCTTTATACGCACATGGGAGCAACTGCTTCTTTTCTTATTCTTCTGCTTTTCCTCCGAAAAAATGTAAATGTCTAGAATAATCATGATCATCACACAGCAACATTTTCCGGATTTCTTTAGGGAATCACTTTGCATCACACATCACATCGCATCACATGGTGTTAACATAAATGCAGAACTAAAGCCAAAAAAATTCTCTGCTTGTGTACTACAGACCAAAAAGAACGATCCAACAATCCATCCTCCTCCTCCTTCGCATTTTCTTTTTGCGTTCCTTTCCTTATCCGGAAATAAAATTATGTATGCACACGCATTTAAAAGTCAATCCTTGTTAGACGTTTACGAAAGTTCCGTCTCCTCCTTTTTCCGTGCACACATTTTTCCGCTTTCTAACTGCTGACTTGTCTTGATTCGCCTTTTCCCATGTACATATTTTTTCCAGTGAGTTATGTGGCATGTTACGTTGCATTTGATGATTTTATGAACATTCTTATGTTACACTGTAAAAATAGTGATGTGGTCTAGTAGTGACCTTCCTAATGCTTCTCAATGCTGGATTGTGACTAGTGAGATGTTTTTTGCGTTTGCTCACTTTTTTATGTTTACGGCTATTTTCTCCCCTTCTTTTACAGAAGCAGAAGATGAAGTCACTCACTAGAGATAGAGATTCTTTTACTACCATGTATACAACTACTAGTATTCAAGAAAATCTATTACAAACTTAGGTTATGTGTTGTGTGTAAACCAACCATCTACCATGTGGTTGTATTTTGTATTCTGCTGGTTTTGACGTATTACGTACTTTTTTCTTAGCATAGATGTTACGTTACATGTCCACTTATTTTTAGCTCCCATTAGTTTCGACATTTTAAGCTTTACTGTGAGTGAATGAAGAAAAGCTCTAGGTTTATTCAAGAAAGTCTCGGTTGGGTGCCCTTAGTTTTTGACTTCTTAACCTCTTAGTGTAGTACAATGCTCTTTTTTCCCTCCTACACTACTATCTAACAAAACATAAAACATCGTTTGTTCCGATTTGGTTACATTATTATATAGCCTAGTCATTTATGTTTGACGTGGTTGAGGAGGTAGACATCTGGCACCTCGCTTAATTATATAAAATGTTAGCATAATAGAATAAATTCTTGTTGAAGAATAATAAATATGTATGTAAAGCTTTAGCTCTACTCTCTTGGTAAAAATAAAGATATTGAGTAACGACCAAGTATGTAGTGATCATTAAAGTTTGTGGTTTTCTGAAAGAGAGCTCTCATCATCATCCCGTGTGTGAAATGACATGTCTATTTTTGTATTTAACTTTTGTGTACGTACATATGTGTGTACATACACCTATTATAGTATTTCTGAGCTAATTTAACTTTCACTGGTTTTTGTACCCCCGACGGGATTCTGCTTAAAGGAAAAAGTGATACGACAGCATCTGGTCATGAATTTTGGTCGTGATGTTGTGTCATTGCACACTTATGTATGCTTGTGTTGTATAAAATGAGAATTCCTACTCTTACTTTCACCACTTGAGACACATTCCATCAAACTAAAGAGGGTTTCCCATTTGCGTCATTTGCTTTTTGTGTAAAATTGAATGTATGTTTGTCTTTTAGTATTTTGCAATATGCTGTTGCCTAAAGTGTAATGTTATTACACCTACTCGTGTGGTATTTATGTAAATTACATCATATTAAGCGAAATAAATTGAAAGCTGCTGCTGTCACTTGACATGCTATGCAAAATGTACAAAAGTACCTTTTGTATTTCCTCTAAAATTTGGCAAGGAAGTGAGAGGAAAGGAATATTGCCTGAAACATGCAGAGAAAGTACCTTAAATCTGCCAGAAAATAGAGAATCGCTTACAAAACATAACATAAAACGAGATGGGAATGCGAATGCAATAACGGTAAAATGGAAGTGGAAAAGTTAATAGTCAGAAAAAAGGTAAACTACTTGTTTTACATTTACTTCTTGTTGGATAAATTGGTTTTATGTAGCAAAAGTGACATTGCATTGGTTCAAATTCTGTATCAAGTTGGCTATGTCAATCACACAAGACATTAAGTAAATTGTTTGTTGTAAAACTGCAGTTGTGACGAAAGTGATGATGATGTAGGAAATAGATTTTATTTTGAATTTTTTGTGGCAATTGTGGTCACTATTGAAAAA